>OVAN01002237.1:0-34672 GCA_900406275.1 Anastatica hierochuntica | reverse complement strand
TAACATTTTGATGATGATTTGTCCGCGCATTGCGCGGAGAACCATCTAGTAGTGTAATAATCGAACTATTTTATTAATTGACAACCAAATTGTTATCTATGTTTACACGCTAGATATTTTCTTCTTGTCGTGGTTTAGAGGAGGAATATTCGACTTACATAACAGTACCACCAAAAAAGCTTATTTAAATTGTATTACTTTTAATTCTATGACTGACTATGTGATTATGAGAGCAAAAGATCAATATCGAAATCAATGTCATTTACATACTGAGTTAGAACTTTCATGTGGACAATGGAACGGCTATATATGTTGCATAAAAAAATAGTTACATTCTAAACATATCTATGAAATTTCTGATGATGTTAGCAAACTCAGAGAATTGACACAATTTTCAACACTATTAGTAAAGATCCATAAACTAACATCGATCACTAAATGGAAAGGTCGACGAACTAGCACGTAGTGCAAGGTTGAAGCTATATATTTTCGACTATGTAAACTCTACACATATTACTTTTAAGCGGAGTAGCTAATATTATCTTTTGGATATTAGAAACAAAACTAAATTTGAAAAGAACCAACATTTAATATTTTTATCGAAAACTAAGGATATTTTAGTTTATTTTAGTTAAGAAAATAAATGCAAACCAAATTGATCTTGCTTAATCTTTTACTAAACAACATAAGAAAAATAATGAAATTATTACTATAAGAGATTTATTAAAAAGTTGTGCTCAAGTGTATTAATTAAGAGAGTACAATAAAAATATAAATGAAGTTGGTGTTCTTCCATTAATAAGAGTCTATAGTGGGTCATGACTCATGATTAGTTTTGTCCATTTAGCTTCATATGCTCTTAATATGGTATTAAACCCAAATTGTGATTTAAAAGCTAGATTCCACCATTAGTATTAATACCTTTCCATTAATAGACTAAACTCTTAATTAATTCATTATCACCCTATTACATGCAAAATTTTATTAAAACTATTTTAGGAACCAAACTTGATTTTTATTGGCTATGTAAATCTTGAAGACAATCATGTAAGGACCACAACATATACCTATGTATTTGTTGCAACATCTATATGATTTATACACATGTTTAGTTTTTCTTTTGCTAAACACACACACAATTTACATATATTTCAAAATTAATTTTCTAAATTAATTATTTGGGCAAGTATGAACTTGGGTTAAAGCCCAGTGTATATGTATCATTTGGGCTTTAAACTAAAGGCCTTAGTTGAGCCCCTCTATTTAAACTTCATTACGAACATGGAGACAAAGTTTTCAAATGTTACAAAAACCACCCTTTCTCTTTATCTCCAACCACAATGATTACAACAATCTCCGGTACACGAGCTTAAGAGATGTGATATCGAATTCAGATGGCTTTGGTTCGTTGTTTTGTCATCACCAACTTTGTGCGCCTTGGCTAGAATGGTGAAGCATTCAACACGAACCGGTCTATGAACACCATACCGACGTAATCTAAGCATCATGCAAGTCTTTTTCTTTCTAACGTTTTTTCTTAGCTCGTTTGGAAGAAGACCTCAAGGTCTCTTTTCTCAAATCTTCTGGAGCTTTTACGTCCAGAAACGGCTGCGAAAAACGGAGCACGATCAAACAAGTTAGAATATGTTAAAAGCCGGTTTATCCTAATGCAGAGTTAGTTTTGGCATCGAGTTTCACCTATATTTGGCTCCATAGTTCACTATAAAAGTTCTATCCTTAGATTAATTCATCGGTTTCATGCTTTGACTCGCTTTATATTTAAAGATTTGATTCATTTCACAAGTTAACAGCATTTACCTGAAGGCTACAAAGTTCATACAAACAACTAGAGAACACAAAGAGAAAAGAACTTGTTTCAGTATCGATTTCTAACCTCGTCTTTTCTCTTTTGGAGATCCAGAAGTTCTCCGCAATAAGCAAGACACTCCTTGTGGTAAGCTGAAGCTAAATCCTTAATCAAAGCTTTCCTTTTGATGATCCCAATCACTTTCAAAAACAATGTAGTTGAACAATTTGATTATTAGCTATGTAGCAAAAAGCCATAAACAGAACAACAACACAAGTAGAATCTTCTTGGCATTACTGATTCATCTTGAAGATAATCATTCACATCAATCACTATACACTTTCATGAATCTTGAAACTAAGTATGTTCACATCAAGAAAGGAAAGATAAGATCTTTTCTACACTTTGATCAAATTCGTGGTGAAGGGTCAATGATTTTGGATTAGAATTTCAAAAAAAACGCGAGCTTTGGTTACGATTAACAATGGCGGAGAAGAACATCAGTTTGATTGAAGATAAAGGCAGAGGAATTATAAGCTAAGAAGTAGAGAGCAAACCCTAGAAATCAATTTTGATGCTATGCAGAACAAAGGGGAAAAATTAGAGAATTACTTCGACTAGGATCGAATGTAGCCGGAGGAGTTGACGTTTCCGGCGGCGGATCTTCGTGATAAGGTGAAATTTCCGGCGGAGAAGGAAGAGGAAGTTTCGATGGAGTTCGATTCTCTTCTTCCACCATTGAAGGAGCTCTCTGTTGGAAAATGTCTTTTTTTCAATGTGTCAATTTGCTAATTTTTTGAGCGGTTTACGTCGGAAGGTCTCGGGATCAATTCCCCACAAATACCAAATTAATGGAAACAAATTTATAGAAAAACCAGGATAAAATTTAGAATATAGAATGGAAATATTTGTGTGATAAAAAATTATCTTTATAGCCGTTTCTTATAATAGAAATAATAATTTAAACGATGAAATTCTTACTTTTTTTATTAATTTATTTCTATTATAGTATTTGTTTATGATTTTTTTATTTTGAAAGAAAATGTAATATATACACGTTAAGAAAACTTTATTTTTTAATTTTACAAAAATTCTGCCGATTTTCTATATTCTATTTTTTTCTCAAAAAGGAAACTCTTAAATCTATGTCAATGGCAAATGAAGACAATGATATGTACTTTCTCTGTACCATTTTAGTTGATGTTTAAGGTTATACACACCTATTAAGAAAAACATAAATTTATTACGTTTTTTTTGTTTACATAAAAAATATTTATAAAAAAATTACATCATCGAATGAGAAAATACACTGTAAAATTCAAGTGGTCAAGAAAGTCAAATAATTTAAATAGTTGCATAGAAAGTTGTTAACATCAACTATTTGAAACAAAAATAAATTTCTAAAATATCAACTAAAATGATATGGAGGGAGTATATGTTAATAAATTCATATTTGAGAAAAGAGAATTAAATAAACAATTTAAAACTATTGAGTTGAATATTAGAGAAACAAGATTATATAGAAAAACTCTTCTGCTTATACATAGTTACATCTGCAATACATATACATTAATAATATATAACGTGACATCATTATAAATTCAAGAAAATTGAACAACATGATCGTGTCTATACAATAGAACACAAGATACGGCCGATATAATCGCCGGAACAAGAAGAAACAAGCGACGTCGTTGTCCCACGACGACACCATAACAATAATCTTGATGATTATTAAAATCATCGGATCTTTCTTCAACAATGGTCTCTAGTTTTGGAGACATTGAACATCTCCGGCGAGAAATAACCGGAGCCGGCGCCATCTCAGTTCCTGATAACAATCTTCTTCTTCCTAATTCTGATCTAACCATCTCTTCTTGATCGAGATTTTTCTCGTTCTTGAAAAATATTTTGAAGAGAAAGTCGTAGAAAGTATTTGAGATTTTCTAATAAGTTTTAGTGGTGAATGTTTTGGTGTTTATATAGAGTGTAATGCACGGTGAGAAATAAAATAGAAAAGACACGGTTTTGTTTCAAAGATATTTTAAGAAAAAAATTAAAAAATAGATGCATCAATGATTGTATTTGAGTTAGTGATATTTATGCTACACACGTAAAACTTTTGATATTGACAAAATTAGAAATTGTAAAAATGTAAGGACAAAATTTTCTCAATTATTTACAAAAGACAAACAAAAAAAAACAAAATTTGTGAAAGATATCTTTTGGATTTTCTTGTAAATCAACACCTTGTGAAATATGATTTAAGAAAATAAAGATGTCAAATCTAAATAGCCCTACTTGTACTAAGCTGAAATTGCGCAGCAAATTGATAGAGAAATAAATCTTCGTTCAACTAAATTAATTCAACTTAATTTTACATCTAGGAAAACAGTAATTGAAACCATACCCAAATGAAAAAGCAATAAGTAGGTTAAAATTTTCAAATTCTTCAAAAACCATTGAAACTCAAGACATAGTTCGTATAAATTCTAACACATCAAAATGCAACTTTTTTTTTTTTTGGTCACGAAAACAAATTTTATTAAAATGCAACTATATGTACATAAATGATATCTACTTAAAGCATCCCCATTAACAAATTTGGGGGAGGTTCGCCACGTGTCAATATATATATATATATATATCATTTGACTTTTTTTTAAAAAAATAAAGGAACCAATCGCGGACCGCCACGTGTCATGGGGCCTGCGAAATAGTGTTTGATCCGGGTTTTTACAGAAGAGCTCAAAAGAGCTTGGTTTCCTTGGGTAGTGTGTGAACCCCCCTTAAAAACCTCTTATAATCCCTCAATTGACATGCTCTAAATGTTAAGATGGAGACAATATTCTTCATCGAAGACAAGATTTTTATTTAGTATAAATGTTAAGATTTTACCACCGGTTTTTTCTGCATTTTGAGAGAGATACATAGGAAAGTAGTAGTGGACTAATCAAATGAAAGAGCTAAACAAACACAAACAACAACAAAAGACAACACAAATTGTAAAAAGCCGCAAAAGCGGCAAAATGCACTTCGACGTTCTCAGACAACACGAACTTTAGCTTTTGACGATGCTTCAAAGCATGAATCCTAGTTCTCGATGATAAAAATCTTGAATAATATATAAATAGTATAGATCAATTTATTAATTGCTAATTAGTTTTAAGTAATTTTAACATCCAAATTTTGTTGTAGATAATTTTACTATGCTTTAAAATCTCTGAAAATATTCAAATTATATTACAAATTGAACTTGGGAGAGCACGACAAGAACGAAGAAATTAGAGATAAGTATACGAACGAACGGTGGTTAGTTCTTATTACTTCTTAGCATCGGTGCCACTTGACTTGATGTCTTTGTTTAGTTAGCTGCATATCTACGTCTACGTCTACGTCTACGGTGATTAGTAAGAACTTCTTAGCATCGGTGCCACTTGACTTTATAAGTCTTGTTTGGTTAGCTTTATGTAAGTATGTCTACGTCTACGAGAGACACATGAGAAAGTTGAATTAACAAGCTTCTTTTCACTCTAGAAATAATTATTTTTATTCTATCTCTATCGAAATAAATAATTCACTTTTCTTTTTCAGTTTCAAACAAATTTTCATCCGCAAAAGAAACAATTTTTTTTAGTATTGATAATCTACTAAGAATTATAGATTTTCAATTCAAAATCAATACATTCGAACCGTGTTTTTTAAAACAACTCGAATGATTGTTATTTTTAGAAAAACGAAAGAAATCTGAAGCGAATTAAAATATTTAAGAATTCAAAAAAATATCCAAAGTACTTGAAAGTAACCGTATATCCAAAAAATTCGAATCCCGCTTTTGTTTATTCGAAACCGTTTATTTTTCTATCCGTAAAAGAACCAATATTTTTCTAATAGTGGATATCTTCATATTATCTAATTCAATTTGAATCGAACCAAAACCAAACCAATACAAACTAAATTTTTTGGTTTTAATATAGTTCTAAATTTCAAGAATCAAATCTAAAAACCGAAAAAATCAACTCGAGCCAAACCCATCTATAGTAATATTAAATGATGTTAAAACTTACGTTTAGATTAATGTTTTAATAAAATATACTTCAATATTACTTGGTAAAAAGTAATATAACCAGCTTAAAAGATAGATAATGATAAACGGCAGACGATACTAATTTTACCTATTACAAATTTACAGTGCAAATAAATCCCGGTTATGAGAACTATTAGCAAACCATATTAAACCGGGAATTAAAAAGGCAATGTATAAATAATAAACAAATAGAGATTTGGACACCAATTCGAGCCCAGTATAGTGGTCGAGACTCAGCATGCACAGTGAGTCCCACCCGGGTTCGAGCAAGATATTGGTACCCGATGGAGATGGCAAAAGAATCATCTCCACCGCACGAGACTCATCACCTCGTGGGTGTAGCGGTTGAATCTCGAAATTCGGACTGCGGCAGATACTTCGACGAAGAGAAGATCTGTTCGGATCGGGATGGTCTATCCCAGAGATCATGCTGTCTGAGATAGCGATTTGAGGTAATCTAAATTACCTTTTAAAATTTTTATTAATATGAGTTTGTACGTTCAGTCCGGTTCAGTTCGTTTTTTCGGATGTAGAATCCATTCGATATTCTATACTTATGGGTCGAAATCAATTCGAGTTCAGATTTTCGTGTAAATACGGAAAAATCCATCTGAAATAATCAAGTAATGCGACTTTTGAAGTTAAAAGAAGAAAAAAACAATTACATAATATTAAATTAATTGTAGCAGAATGGTTAAGAACTTGTTAATGCTAGGATATCTGATTCGGATTTTGGGTAGTACCTGAAGCAACCCTAAATCCAAACTACTTGAGACATAAGATCCAATCGTGTATTTTTGGTGATCCAAATCGAACCGGCTTTTAGATTCGGTTTTCGGGTTCGGATTTTTACTCCCTAACAATTTAGCATACATACCCTTTGAAGAGATCATCAAAGAAAAGAATCTTGAACCACAAATTACATATAGAGATAAGGATTACAAATTATTAAACAAATGATCATTTACTAGGAATTGGAAAGCCAATACCATTGCGTTTTGTAGGAAATACTGCAAACAACATACTACAAAACACTCCAACGCCTACCGGCAACGCCGTAAGAACTTCCAAAGCTTCCGCCGAGGGCGCCGGAAAGAAACAGTTTACGGTATTCCGGTCGAATAAAACCACCGCACCAAATACCAATAAGGACATGAAAGCATGAGCAAAGTCTATAAACTTTAGCTTATATGTTTTAGATACTTCTCGAGGAAGCGTTGCGGATCCATCAATGATCCAAAACCCATTCACCGTCGCAAATCCGTAGCAAATATTGCCGTTTTTGTCTTTGTAGGAATCCGTGAAGCTAAGTATGAAGCAAGAGAATGCACATATTGCCACTAGAGTTGATGTCATGATCTTGCTAACTAAATCGCATTGACCGCCGTTTGAGAAAATCGGCGATAAAAGTTGAAAAGCGAGGACCGTTCCTGTTGGTAAGAGGTTAGCTAAATGAGCAGTGGTTTGAAACGTTTGACCTATTGCCTTTTGTATCCATGTGTTTCTTTCTATATTTGGAAAGTCTTTGTCTTCTTCAAGAAGTGGTTTCTTGATGTCTTCTTCTTTGGTACTTCCTTGATGATGATCTTCAATAACTTTAATCTCCATATCTTCTAAGCTTTTTACTTTTTTCATTCTCTATATATATATGTCTTTTTCTTGATTTTGGGAAATGATTTGATGCAAGAAGGAATAGTGATAACAATTTGAGAAAAGAGGATAATATATAAGAGTGGTAAGAGAAAATAGGCTTTACACATTTCTTATGCCTTGCAAGTAACCTTTGAGACCAAACCAAAAGTATTTGTTTAAGTAAAGCATGTTCTTTCACACCCTAGGAGAAGATTATCATTATTGTTGTTTTAAGAAAATCATTTACTAGTCCGATACATTTGTTTAAATATTTTTATAAGGTTTTTGTGTAGTTTCGTGATAGGTGTGTGACTATAATATTTTAATATGTAAGTTTATTTCGTAACTATAAGCTTGGTGGGATTTTTTTTTTGAGATTTGAGACCGTGTCAAATGTCTATCTTAATAATAACTTTAGCAAAAAAATTTGATCATGCTTGCTCATTTTAAAGTGAATATTTGTATTGAGAATCTTTTTATTATCTTGTAAGTTTTTTAAAAATATGATTGATCCATCGTGGGGGTCAAGTAAGGTATAACAAATAGCTAAGCAAATATTCGATAAACATAATTGAAGTTTAACGTAAAGTGCTTAGTCATAGTCAACCACGTATTTTCTTTAGTTTAAATATATTAATTGCATCATTTTTACTAACGCCTAGTTTACGAATCATGTAAGACACGCATCGAGACCTGCACGATAAGTTACATATTTTGTTATTATAGAATACAAAGTTCCATTTCTTTGTTCCGAAATATAGTAATGGATATGTCAAAAAAATAAAAATAAAAAATCTTCGATAAGTTGGGCATTTTAGGTTATACATCTACAATAGTTACATGAAAATATAGTAATTTTCATAAAACGATGAAATTCGATTTTCTACTTTAATTTACATAACAAGTTCTCTATCCATTTGAAGATAGTATTAGATAATGTGTTGTTAGTAGTTTAGAGGTTCAATAAATTTTCAAAGATGAAATATTATGATGATTGTTCAAGTGTACGAAACTATAAACATCCTCATGTTATTGATGAGACTTGGAAGCAAAACCCTAGTCATTATTTGGACGGTGGACCTAATTTGGGTTCCGTAAGCAACAAGCTATATATCTTTTTTTTCCTTTGCCTACACCCGTGGGTTTTACTCGTGTGATGGTCCTTGTGCTACTCTTGAGATTTCAAAGTCATATATGTTTACATTCTCTGCAAATCAACACCCGATATTTCTCTCAATATTTTGTTCTCGCTCCCACGATACTAAATATTGTTATTCCGTATCACATATTCCAGTTCTACCCCAACTCAAACATGCTTAAAGTTCTTTTTAGTAAACGAAAAAATAAATGCATTTTGGTAATATATGTAAACAAATCAATTCATTATTGTTTCTCGATAAACCGTGTAACCAAAATATGCAACCAACCCAAAATCTCCTTCCAAAAAACAGAACAATATACACAAAAAGAGATATCAACCGGAACAACAACCAGATGATTTAACAGCAGTAACATCATCTTTGTTTCCGATATCAATAGTTTGTCCTTTAGGCAAAGACGTAGGATCTCCAGTGCCATCAAGAGCTTTACGACTCATCACACGATAGATTTGAGTCAAGACATGAGTAAAAGCTTGCTCAACATTTGTAGCATCAAGAGCAGAAGTCTCCATGAAAAACATATTCTCTCTCTCTGAGAAAGATCTAGCTTCTTCTGTTGGGACTGCACGAAGGTGACGAAGATCGGCTTTGTTTCCAACAAGCATGATCACGACGTTTGAGTCGGTATGATCACGAAGCTCCTTGAGCCATCGTTCAACGTTTTCGAATGTTGTATGTCGAGTTATATCGTATACTAGAAGAGCTCCTACTGCTCCTCTGTAGTATGCACTAGTGATTGCTCTGTATCTGTGAAACGATAAAACGAATGTAATACTTAACTAATTAATATTATAACAATGTAATACTTAACTAAAATACACAATTTTTTTAAAAAATTGATTTATTTGGTTTGAATATACTAAAATCAATTTCCATTTATATTGTAGTAAAATCTCTCTCTATAAATTACCTGATAAGTTCGACAAAACCAATATTTCTCCAGATTTCAAATTAATATTTTAATCAGTTATTGTCTCCATAAATTAATAACTTCATAAACTTTAATGAATGTTTCATCCTAATATTTTTAGTTTATGGTGAAGGTTTATCTTTAAATTTTGAGAAACATTAACAACATTGTTGTAAATCATATTTAGCAAAGAACTTACAACGAATCATATTTTGTAACGATTTTAACAGAGAAGATATATTTTACAACAAAACAACTGAAAACTTAAACAAGAAAACTTACTAATATGTACAAATTTCCACTTTAATTTTTAGCAATTCGGTTTGGTTCGGTTTAACCAAACTATTTAACCATATTAGATTTTTCGGTTCTTTCGCGGTGATGAAACAGAGCACACAGAACAGAGAAAAAACAGAGTATATGAAGAGGTAAAAGCAGAGAGGTTTCAATATTTAACCTTTCTTGACCGGCGGTATCCCAAAGTTGAGCTTTGATAACTTTCTCATCAACATGAACGCTTCTCGTGGCGAATTCGACACCAATCGTTGACTTCGACTCAATGCTGAATTCGTTTCTGGTGAATCTAGACAAAAGGTTTGATTTTCCGACGCCGGAATCTCCGATCAATACTAACTTGAAGAGATAATCATACTCATCGTCGGCTCTATACGCACCCATTATTCCAAAAAAAAAACAAAAAATTGAATTCTTTTGATGGAAATGTGGTAATGATCTTATGAAACGAATGATATGTTGTTATGTTTTTGTAATGGAAATGAGAAAACAGAAGTTAGTGGGTAACAACGAAAATGTAATTGTTTTTTTTTTTTGTTTTCTCTTTAAAAATAAACTAAGTAGGATTCAATGATTTATTCTTATTAAAATTCATGAATAAGTATATATATGTATTTATGTTTTGAAGATGTTGAAAAGATTAGAGAACAAACATGTTTGACGAAATCTCCATGTTTATGGCCTCCATGAACTAGTAAGCATAGAAGAAAAAAATATTTTTTTCTTTTCTGGTTAATGAAATATTTTCTTCAATTCAATATTAGCTTTTGTTAAAAATCAAATCAGTAAAAAACTTTTTTTTTTCCCAATAAATAAAATGATAGCAATGTATTGGAAGATACAACTAAGACAAATCACAAATGTTATATATGGTATTTTTTGTTGGATGAGTAGAAAAATATATACAACCAACTATAAAAAGAAAATTAGTAAGTATATTTTCTTAAATAAACATTATATTATTTTTTAGACATTAAACATATGTTTTCATGTAGATGTTAACATTGTTTAAAGCTTTTAATTGGAAAATGAGATATAACCTTAAATAGTTATGGATTTTGAATAATTTGAAGTAGATTTTTGTTATTTTTTTTTCAGAGAATTATACAAAATCCAAAGTAAAGGTTTAATTCTTTGATTGAATTTTATTCAGAGGAAAAATTGTAATCTCAATTGATTTTGGAAAAGCAAAGAAACCATTTTGTTACAATAGTATACATATATAACCTTTGGCTTCTTTGAAAGAACAAATTTTAAGTTTCAACAATGACACTTGAGCTCTATCCTCAAAACTGATACTTATTAATGTCCCAAGTTCACAGCTTCATCGACGGCAAGCGCCAATGCGGCAGCAGCACCGACGTATGTGTGCGGTGTTAGCTTCAAAAGTCGGTCTTTCGCTTCTTCAGGCAAATCCAAACCTTTGATAAACTTTCTTATGCTTTCTTCATTCACAGCTCTTCCTCTTGTTAGCTCTTTTAGCTTCTCATACGGCTCTGGAACACCGTATCTCCTCATCACCTTTTTTGATATGCCATTACAAGTCCGAGATTTAGCGATAAACGGAGTAGCTAGATCGTTATAGAAGACTAAAAGAAGAGAGCTTTTACAGTTTGTATCGGTTCAGCAAGGACTTCCCAAGTTTGATCCAAATCTTCTTTTAACCGAGCTTCGTTAACCTATATATCAAGAACATTCTTAGTCTATGACTAGCGGAAACTTTTCTTAGGGATACCGTAATAATACCTGAAGCTTTCCAATTCCCTGTATCGCACTCTTGTAAGCGAGAAGAGAGTGTCCTAAAGCTCCACCCATGTTTCTCAAGACAGTTGAATCGGTTAAATCACGCTGCAGATCGAACATTTAATTTTCAGGCCTACTTTGTTTCCTTTACTGTTAGCAAAATGGACAATGCTCAAACCTGCATCCGTGAAATGGGAAGCTTCATGCTGAGAAAAGTAAGCTCTGCGTTTGCCTTACCGAGATTCCCTTCGCTGTTCTCAAAGTCAATAGGATTCACTTTGTGAGGCATTGTTGATGATCCTATTTCGCCCGCTTTAGTTATCTGCTTTAAAAAACTTCGATAATGAGATAATTTGCCATTCGGATTCAATTGATTCGACAATTTTTTGTTCTTCGTTTATTAACACTTGCCTGCTTAAAGTACCCTAGAGATATGTAGCTCCATATATCTCTGTCGAAATCAATTAAGATATTGTTGAATTGGCTAATTGTATTAAAAAGTCTAGCCATATAGTCATGGGGTTCAATCTGCGTAAACCGCGAGAACAATCAATCAGTGAGGAACTATACGACATTTGAGTACAATCGTCGGATCAAGAGATAATATATACCTGGGTCACGTATGGGTTAAATGTCAATCCAAGAGAAGTAACAAACTCCTCTGCAATGTGTGGCCAGTCAATATTAGAATACGCGGAAATGTGGGCGTTGTAGTTCCCAACAGCACCCGCAAATTTCCCTTTAATCTTAGTTTCCGAAAGATATCTCCTTTCTTCGCTTAACCTTACAGCAAATATCGCCATTTCTTTCCCTAAAGTTGTAGGCGAAGCTGGCTGCATCATAATTTATAAAAATCAAAATCCGAAGATATTGACAGAATCAAAATCATGTCCATTGCTTTAACGAAGAGATAAATCAAACCGAAATACTGAAAAAGAAGGAAACGCTGACACCGTGAAAGACTTCTCTTTCGACATTACCTGCCCATGAGTTCGTGAAAGCATGGGAACATACGCAAAGTTCTTAGCCATCAGAGAGATTGACTTGATCAACTCATCCATGGCTGGAAGTATAACCGAGCTAAGTGCTTCTCGAAGCATCAGCCCATGGGAAAGATTGTTGATGTCCTCAGACGTACAAGCAAAATGGAAAAACTCAAGAACCTGATCAATCAAAAGACGAAAAGTTTAGGTTACAGCGCATCAAAGCATCCAAAAACCTAAGAAAATGGGAACGAGAGACAATCATGTAAACCTTAGCAATCTCAGGATGAGATTCACACTTTTGTTTCAAGAAATACTCCACTGCTTTCACATCGTGATTCGTTACTTTCTCGATCTTCTTAACTTCCAATGCATCATCTACGCTAAACCCATCGATTATTCCTTGCAAGTAGACTTGCGCATCTTTGCTAAAGCTTGGAACTTCGATAACTTCAGGAATATTTGAAAGCTTAAGAAGCCATTTAATCTAGCATATATACATAAACAAAAAGCTTGAGCAACTGCTTACTCCACTAAACTATTCTCATTTGCTTAGTCCACAAAGAGAAAACAAAAAGCAGACTTCCTAATCCCGTGGAAATATCGAAGCCATTACTAATACAAACTTATCAGATCATAAAACATTTCATTTGTGAGCAACAAATGTGGTTAATTACCTCAACAACTACTCGGAAATATATCAACCCAAACTCGCTCATAGACGATGCCAATTCCTTAACTTTACCCCAATATCGTCCATCCAAAGGCGATAACGCCGTTAAATTCGACATTTCCAAGTCTCTAGAATTCGCCGCAGCCATTGCTATCACCTGGAGTATCCAATTATATACCCAAATTCGCCATCGGAAACATTAGATTCCACCAAAAAAAAAAACACAGCTTTTCAGCAAAAAAAAAGATCATACCTTTCTTGAAGTCATTAGCTTGAGTGAATCGCTACAAGAAACAGAGGATGAAACACTCGAAAATGGAAGATGAGACGCAAAGCACAGAGATTTTGAAGGGTTTAAGAGTTTTCCGGTCGGCATAAAGCAGAAAGATGGGGTTTTGTTGGTGGCTAAAGCCATTGAAGAGATTCTAGATTCTAAAATCGAAGCTCTGTTTTTTCAGATGCAGCACGAAGAAGGAAGCGAAAGCTTGGGACTTGGAAGGAGATTAAAATTAGTATTTAGGGTTTTAGGAGATTCCGATTAAGAAAATAAAAGAAAACAGATTCTTTGTTTTGAAAAATAATTTTGTTTTAAAACATTGATCATCAAATCCGTTGTAGTCTAGCTGGTCAGGATACTCGGCTCTCACCCGAGAGACCCGGGTTCGAGTCCCGGCAACGGAGCTTTTTTTTTCGTTGAAGAATACTTTTATGGCGGGAAAATTGCACAATTAGGGTTCTTCGTATCTCTCTTCTTTTTGGGTTTTTTTTGCTGCTGAGAAGGAATTGGATTGTGGTGAAAGAGAAGAAGAATGTCGAAAGAGGCAAAGGGTAGTACAAGCAGAGTGATTAATAGCTATGGCGGTGGCTTTGAAGCTAACACTTTAGCGATGCTTGATTCCACCGGCGCTAAATACAATCGCGACGCTAACGAAGATCGTACTTTTCTTTTTTACTTCCTCAAGTTCCAATCTTCGTTTTCGTTTCTGATAGTGATCTCCTTTTGTTTATTGAATTTGAACTGTTTGAATCAAACCCTAGGCTTGCAATATCTTGAAGCTGTTCGTGCTGCTTCACTTGTTCCTCAAAATGGGATTCCTCCGACCAAGTAAAAAAAGTTACTGTCTTTAAAGAAATTTGAATGTTTTGATCTGTTTTTTGATTAAAAAATTGAAATTTTTTTGTAGTAAAATGTATCAAGAGATTTTTCGGATATTGAGATTTGGAAGAACATTGGAACTTATTACATCAAGTTTCCAGCTTTTGACACAATTACATCAGGTATTGGATTGAATTTGATAGTTCTCTTGGGTCAAAACTTGTTGTATGTTTCTATGTTTTGGCTTAATGAATTTGTTTGTGTTTTTTTGGAAGTATAGAGGTTTCCTTGGGTTTATATATCTGATTCTGCTTCTAGTGGAAAACATCAGTTGGAAATCGTTGACGAGGTACTTGTTCAAAAGTTTGTGTTCTTTGTTTTTTCCCGTTCTTGATTATGTTGAGGATGGTTGATTTCGAGTGTTTGTTATTGTTTTTTTTTCTTTTTGTAGGCGTGGTTACCGTTTAACTTTGGGTCTGATGTTGATTCTGATGAAAAGGAAACATCTATGAGAAGCTCAAGTAAGGATGTTTGAGTTAGCGTTTGATTGTTCTTTGTTTAGTATGATTTATCGTCTTTTGTGGTTTCAGGCTTTCAACAGCTGATTCAAAACATGAACAAAGGAGTTAATGAGTCTGAGGAATCAGATTCAAAGGTTGGTTCATTTGTTTGTACTAAAACCAACTTTGAGGAACCAGATAACTAGATAAGCTTAAGGTGTTTGCAGAGTTTCACACAACCTGTTGCTCTTGCTTCTTCTGTTTTTATTCTTGCAGATCCTAGGAAATATGTTTCTGTTTGAGTATCTTGTTCATGTTCTTAAGTTAGATTTCACACCGCGGAATCAAGTGTATCAAGGTAGAAATGGTGTTTTCATAGTTTCAAGATTTCTCTTTATCTTAAAGTTTGGGGCCTCGGGGGATAACATTAGAAGTTTCATATCCTTTTGTGATCCAGAAACGATGAACTGGAGTCTTTTAAAGGAATCCTCACTGAATCTACTTCTGGTACACCTCATATTCAATTGCTCAGGAACTAGTGTAGTCCCTTTTGTTCTGTGATATAATGTTATGGTTCCGCATGTAGGCTTCAAGAAGAGTGAATTTCAAATTCCTAATGAAAGATTGTCTATCAGCATTGTGTGCACTCTATGATGCTGATGGAAAATCTATCGGTTTGGTAGAATTGCACAAAGGCATGGTTTCTGCTATGAAGGAACTTCTAGTAATGGTAATTTGTCGGTTTATTAGCGGAGTATAAAGTTCTTTTTACTTTGGAGTTATTTTACTCTCACAATTCTGTTCTTTGCTTAGATCATGGAGCTTGATGCATCAAAGAAGAAAGCTGACTTAGAAGGGATTACCTCCAGAGGAGACGGCGTAAGGTATTGAGAATCCTCTCTCTCTCTTTCTCTCTCTTGAATTGTGTGTTTCGCCATGTTTGTGAATCATTTTGATGCAGGACTCCTGCGATGGAGATCATTCTCGACGAGCTGACATATGATGGATACTTGCTGTCAAATTTTCTTCGGGTAACAGACAAAACACTTTCAAAACTCTTTGTGCTGGTTGAATTGGTTCTTGAGTGAATATTTCTCAAGCAGGTTTTCGATGATCCTAAATGGAAGATAGAGATCATTCTCGAATATCTCACCAAATACATCCCTAAGGTCTAAAGTTGATCAATCCTCTGATTCCGCTTTGTTCATTTTAACTAAGAAATGTTCAATCTGAAGATATTCAATTTGTGTTACAGCCTTCTGTACGAACTCGAAGATCTAATATTCCCCAAGCAGAGGATTTGAGAACATTAAATGGGATCTTGAAGAGCGTCGCAAATGGCACAAATGCAAAGAACCTCGCCAAAAAGATAGGATCTGACATTGTTCAGATCCTCATTGGACACGCCTTTTTGGTAATGATAACATCTTTGGTTCTCCTTTCATGTTCTCGGAGCATTTCTTGCCTCCTTGTCGTAACTCGATTACTTATCTTCAGGCTCGGCTCACATTCTCTGACCCTAATGAAGGCGATTCTATAACAGACGTATGCAATAGTGTCATCACTGCATTTACTAGTCTAAAGCGAATAGATCAGTAAGCTGCATTTTACTCTTACTTCTTTAGTTCTTCGTACAATCGAAATACAGTTTTCCTTTGACAACAAGAGTTAATGGCTCTTACAGGAAAATCGAGATTTTACCATTTGGGAAAGAAGTATTGTTTACTGCAGGAATGGTACTCAAGACAAAAGCTTAAGGCGTAAAGGAATCAAGATGCTTGCATTGGATTTAAAGCGAAAAAGCTAACCTGAAATGTAGGAATATATATGAATGTTGCAGTCCAATGAACTATGAATGTATATTCTATTACTTCGCTGATACAAGATGAGTGATCTTATGATTCTGTTGGTGCCTTATTGTCATTCCTAAACCGAATCAAGACTTTGCTTTAGTAACAAATCAATACCTCTGGTGAGTTAATGCAAAACATCTTTTGCTTACTTGGAGGATTGGGATGATTCGAGCTGCATCGTGACTGGACCATCGTTTACAAGATTGACCTTTTCGATACGATAAAGGTAATGTATAAGCAAGAGAACTTGTTTCAATCGCACAAGATAACAAATTAAACTTGGCCAGTGAAAGGCTTTATCTCTTACCTTCATCATAGCTCCAAACACACCATCTGTTAATAAAAGACTTAACAATGTCAGTCAAGAAGACTGATGAAGAACAATGTGAAGTATTTTGATCAATGAGAGCTTTAATAATGTGACTATACCTTTTACTGCATCAGGTTTATATGCTTTCTGGAATCTCTCGACTAAAGAAGCGTAAAACGGTTTTGCTTTCTCAGGCGGCATAGCAACGTGAAAATCGGGTTTGTTACCTTTCAAGAATCCGTATAACGTAAACTGGCTAACTGTATTGAACACATGATCCAATGATCAGACCAACCATCATTAACCCAAAACACATTCTAGAAAGCTACGCATTACCAAGTAGAACTTCATAATTCCTCTGCATTACCTGCAAAAAACAAGCATCAAACTTTGCATTTTCTTCTTTAACATATCGAAAAAACGAAATCGTTGGATGAACGAAAAAACTCACATTTTGGTCCCATCCTTTGCCAGTGACTTCATTAGGGAACAATCTCATGTTCAAAACTTTTCGACATCTACAAAATGTTTCAAATTTCAGAATCTGCAAACTCATATAGTGAAATTTTCAAATGAAAGAAGTACTGTGACAGCATACATGTAATCAGCGTCAGAATCGGTATCTGATTCATGGATTCCGATTAAAACCAAGAGACCAGGACCAATCTCCGATACGATTCGACCGTCCACCTGTTCAATAACGAGTGATTACATTGGCGATTTTGAGAGAGAGACAGAGAGAGAGAGTGTATAAACTAAAAGCTAACCGTGACGGAGGAAGAAGAGACTCTCTGGATTACAGCTCTCATTGATCTGATCTGAAGATTCCGACGGAAAAGTCGGTGACTTTGGTGGCGGAGATTGCGGCGGAGTGAAGTGGTGGTGAGGGAAGAAGGAAACGAAGACGAAGCAAGACAATACATTTTCTTTTTTCTTTTTCCTCTTAATGTTAAAATATAATTTCCGATAACCGATCTGAACCGAGCTAAACCGAATCAAATCCAATTGCATAAAGGTAGACCGAAACCTTCTGGAACAGTCAGAGGCTTTGAGGTGAATCTCCGGTGAATATATCACCGTCACCGAGACTCCACCCGCCGTTGAACAAATATATAAGTTTGAAAAGATCACAGAAACAACCGAAGAAGGCAGAGTGAGAGAGAGATATGGCGTTTTGGAAACCAGGAACAGAGAAGCCTCGATTCGTCGAGGATGAAGAAGGAGGCATAGTGTTCATGTCGAACAATCTCGCATCATCTTCTTCGTCTTCTAGGTATATGCAATTCTCTCTTTCTTTCTCTTTTGCGACTCGTACTTGTTTAGGAGATGATTTGAGCTTTGTTGATTTATATAACTTGATGGTTGAAAAATTTGAAGTTATGGGTATGCGAATATGGAGAAGCAAAGGCAGAGATTGCCAGTGTACAAGTACAGAACTGAGATTCTGTATTTGGTGGAGAATCACGCAACCACCATTATCGTCGGCGAGACGGGTAGTGGTAAAACCACCCAGATTCCTCAGGTGTCTTCTTCTTCTTCTTCTTCTTCTTCCTTCTTTGCTCTTTTTGAACTTTTCTTTCTTAGGGAAAACACTGAGCTTCGCTGATTTCTGGGTACTTAGTAGAGCAATAAGAACATTTTGATTCAAGTCAAAGGTTGCGAATTTGGATGTTAATAGTATAGAGAAGGCTAAAACTTGACTCAAAGTTGCAAAATCCTTATTGGAGAAGTTGGAGGAATGGTTAATTCAGTTACTAGCTTCTTGTTTCGTGTAAGTTTCGGTTAAAGTTTTTG
Source organism: Anastatica hierochuntica (assembly GCA_900406275.1). Lineage (NCBI taxonomy): Eukaryota > Viridiplantae > Streptophyta > Magnoliopsida > Brassicales > Brassicaceae > Anastatica > Anastatica hierochuntica. Next base: position 15,830 of record OVAN01002237.1, on the reverse strand, counting down.
TCTTTACTGTGTTTGCAGTACCTTAAAGAAGCTGGATGGGCTGAAGGAGGCCGGGTTATTGCTTGTACACAGCCAAGACGTTTAGCTGTCCAGGTTTGTTTTCTCTCTTTCCACCAAAACCTTACCGCTCATGTTTGAAGGTTGAAGATTCGTGATTGATGACATGTACCTTTTTGGTTTATTCGTCTTTGCTTAGGCGGTTTCGGCGAGAGTGGCTGAAGAGATGGGAGTGAATCTTGGGGATGAAGTTGGCTACACAATTCGATTTGAAGATCATACAACTTCTGTGAGACTCTTTCTTTAACACTCATGTGCTTTTTTGTTATTGTATGGAGTATTCTGATGATGATTGAAATGATCTTTTGCTTTGTTATAACAGGGTGTGACTAGTGTGAAGTTTCTCACAGATGGGGTACTAATCCGAGAGATGATGGAAGATCCTCTCTTGACAAAGTATAGGTAATGATTTTGTTGCACAGCATAGTCTCACTTGAATTATGGTTTAGCCTAGCAAAATAGTGTTAGACCTGTTGGTAAAGACTTCTCTTATTTGTGGTTGTGCAGTGTCATTATGGTAGATGAAGCTCACGAGAGATCTATTTCAACTGATATTTTACTGGGTCTCTTAAAAAAGGTATAGCATTAAGACATAGACTCCATTAAATTTTCTGAACCATTTTAGTTTACAGTTTGCTCTCCCTAAATCGTATAAATTGTTTATCTCAGATACAACGTCGTCGTCCTGAGCTTCGCTTGATTATCTCCTCAGCGACAATTGAAGCAAAGACAATGTTCAACTTCTTCAATTCCAGGTTCTGATCTTACCCAATGGTTGTAGTACTTTGCTCCCGAAGTCTCAGTCTCTTGAAATCACTAGTACTTATACATTATAATTTATATGAAATCAAATAGCAAGAAACGCAAAGCGCCAGAAGGTAGTTCCCATGGACCAAAGTTGGAACCTGCAATCTTATCTGTCGAGGTATATTACAACTCTTTTCTTGCTTAGTAGTAATCTCTCTTAACCCTTTTTCTTTGGGATATTTACATATCTTTGTTTTGCTGGTTTAATTTTCTTAGGGCAGAGGCTTCAGTGTGAAAATTCATTATGTTGAGGAGCCTGTTTCAGATTATCTCAGATCAGTTGTATCAACGATATTGCTGATCAATGAGCGGGTACTTTGATTTGTTATCGTATATTCTTTTCCTGGGGCTCTTATCTTTAAATTGTCTCTTTTTATGTTTAGGAGCCGCCTGGAGATATCCTAGTATTTCTTACTGGTCAAGATGATATTGAAACTGCTATTAAATTTCTTGCAGACGAAGCTCATAGCAGTCAAAAGAATTCGTCAGGTATTGTAAATGTTTATATTGGCATAAATAAGATTGTCAATTTTAGCATTTGCCTTCAGTTTTTTCCGCACCATAATATAGTTCATATATATTTCAGGACTGCTACCTCTGCCATTATATTCAGGACTTTCTCGAGCAGAGCAGGTTAATTTTGTTTGCGCTGTTCTAGACAAGCCAAGTCATACTTTTAAGAGTATTTTAAAAAACTTAAACCTTGAAATGTTGTTTTCTTGTTTCTTTATGTCAGGAGTTGATATTCACTCCGACTCCCAGAGGAAAGAGAAAAGTCATACTCTCAACAAATATTGCAGAAACATCATTGACTCTGGAGGTAAGGTTTCTTCATTACTGACTTTTTGTTGCAACTTTTTCGCAAATCTCATGGAACAAATATTGCTGAAACATCTTTGAAAATAACTTCCTGCGTCGTTTCTGCATTCAGGGCATTGTCTATGTGATTGACAGTGGTTTCTCGAAGCAAAAGTTCTATAACCCAGTAAGTCCATCTCGATTTGTTTTGTTTATATATTTTAGTTATGTCTTTTGTAATATATTGGAAATTTCTAAAACATCTTATATCTCTTACCCTCACAGATATCAGATATCGAAAGTCTTGTGGTGGCACCAATATCTAAAGCATCTGCTAGACAAAGGTCTGGTAGGGCTGGGCGAGTTCGGCCTGGGAAGTGCTACAGGTAACTCTCTATTCCTTTATAAAAGTGACTGAATTGTGTCTGATTCTCGTCCTAATATTTTTTTTTATGGTAAATAGGCTTTATACCGAGGATTATTTTCTCAATCAAATGCCTGGAGAAGGCATACCGGAGATGCAGAGGTCGAATCTTGTTTCTACTGTGATACAGGTACAAAACTTGCTCAGCTGTCTTTTAGGCTAGAACTTGTGATTTGGGATACGTTACAGGAAAGTATATTTTTTTGTTAATAAGAGAGGAAGCTCTATCGTCTAGAATGTTCAAACTCGTGATCTTTGTTTTTCTCAGCTAAAAGCTTTGGGTATAGATAATATCTTGGGTTTCGATTGGCCTGCACCTCCATCCCCAGAAGCAATGATCCGGTCACTTGAAGTACTTTATTCACTTCAAATCCTCGATGATGATGCAAAACTCACTTCACCAACAGGATTCCAAGTTGCAGAACTTCCGCTGGTACTTTTTTTCCTAACATTGAGTCACCTTTCTCCATTACTCATCTAAAATATTAAGTTTCATTTGAATTTCCTACTGCACTATTGCATGTCTCAGTTTCGTCATTTTTTGTTAGGACCCAATGATATCAAAAATGATCTTAGCTTCAAGTGAGCTTGGTTGTTCAGAAGAGATCATTACAATCGCTGCAGTTCTCTCTATCCAAGTAAAAAGGCCTTTCCTCTGCTAAAAGTTTCTAATCATTAAATGCAACGAAGAACATATTGCAATTTGTCATGATTTTGTTTCTATTTGAATATGGGATTTGAAACTAAAGAGATGCAATCGTTAATCTATTTATGTGCAGTCCGTTTGGGTCATTGCTAGGGGAGTACAGAGAGAACAAGATGAAGCAAAACTGAGATTTGCAGCTGCGGAGGTATAAATTGCTATATAACTTTGAGCTAACTATATCTCTGAGAATCTTCTGAACCGAGTAAAATCATTCTTCTTGTTTATTCAGGGTGACCATGTCACATTCCTGAATGTATACAAAGGGTTTCTCGAGTCAAAAAAGTCTTCGCAGTGGTGTTACAAGAATTTCCTGAACTTCCAATCCATGGTGCGCACAATAACATAATCTGACCATTACACCTTATTTTCCTTTCTCCAATTTTAGTTCATTTTTTTATTTCTTTTCGCAGAAAAAAGTAGTTGAAATCAGGGATCAACTCAAACGGATTGCTCGGAGATTAGGCATCGCCCTGAAATCTTGTGACGGAGACATGGAGGTTAGAAACCATACCACCTTGTTTTTATTGAAAAACTGTTGCAGGTTTTTAATGTTTACATGCTTCAGGCTGTGAGAAAAGCTGTGACTGCAGGGTTTTTCGCCAATGCATGTCGCTTAGAAGTGAGTGGCCATTTCAGTTCTCTGTGTTTTTGCACTTCCTTTTCGGTTTTATAGAGAAGTCAAAATTTTCATTTTTCTTTCTACGATGTTTTAGCCACACAGCAATGGGGTATATAAAACGATCAGAGGCTCCGAAGAAGTTCATATTCACCCATCATCCGTATTGTTCAGGTTAGTAGTATCTCGTTGCAATGCATTTAGCCAAGACCTCAATATCATCGAAAAGTTTGAAGATTTTTCCTCCTCTGTATGTGAAAGCTTATTTGATATATAAACTTCACACAATCTTCAGGGTGAATCCGAAATGGGTGGTTTACCAATCCATCGTCTCAACAGAGCGTCAATATGTGCGGAATGTCGTCACCATCAATCCTTCTTGGCTGACAGAAGTTGCTCCACACTTTTACCAGAACCGGCAAAATGCTACTCCTTTCTAATCAGCAAGATAGTAATATCAGGTCCTCATTTTTTAACAGTGTTTTTACCTAAACCAACAATAGAATATTCGCAGATGATTCAAAGAAACAGAGTTACATTACATCTGATTTGAACAACTCAACTTAAATGGGAGATAGCATACACTCTATATTCAATCGGTTTTGCCTGTTCATTGTTTCTGGTTCTTCTCACCGCTTACAGAATACGAAAAGGTAAAAAGATTTGATCAGAGAATCGATTCTTCCATTCAGCTGAAAACTTCGGCGAACTTTTCAGAAACTAGAACTCCTGAATCAATAGATTCCAGTGGATCTTTCCTGAGACGGTGCCTTAAGCAGTTAGGGATAACAGTTGCGACATCATCTGCAGTTACTCGATCTTTTCCTTTGAGAGCTGCCAGTGCTTTAGCTGCTCTGTTAGTCACTATATCTCCCCTCAACCCGTCGACATTGAGCTCAGAACAAACCTTAGAGATCTTCACCTTCAATTCCCGATCAATCTGAACCGAGGAGAGATTGTTCCTTGCACTTGAAATCTGGTCTTGAAGCTTCTCCTGCTCGGTCTTGTAAGTTTCACGGAACTCCTTTGGGTTACTATCAAAACGAGCTCTCTCTTCAACAATTTTGACACGTAAATCAGCATCTCTAACCGTCCCAACTTGCGCGTGCATTCCAAACCGATCAAGAAGCTGTGGCCTAAGCTCTCCTTCTTCTGGATTCCCCGAACCAATTAAGATAAACCTGGCTGGGTGAGAAATCGATATTCCTTCCCTCTCAACCGTATTCCAACCAGAAGCAGCAGAATCCAAAAGAACATCAACCAAATGATCATCCAAGAGATTAACTTCATCAACATAGAGTATCCCTCTATTGGCTTTAGCCAACAAACCAGGCTCAAAGGCTTTTACACCTTCTGTTAAAGCCTTTTCGATATCAATTGTCCCGCAAACTCTATCTTCCGTTGCACCCAACGGAAGATCAACCATATTGATCTTAGTCGCAATAACCTGAACTTTATCTCCTCTTTCGACTTTCTCCCTTACCTCCACACCCATAAACTCAGGATCAAAAGGATCCGAGTTATACGGATCACCTGCAACCACCTCAATCTCGGGTAACAGATCAACCAACGACCTAACCGTTGTTGATTTCCCTGTTCCTCTATCTCCCATAATCATAACACCGCCGATCTTCGGATCAATCACATTCAACAAAAGACATAACTTCATCTCGTCTTGTCCTACAATAGCTGCAAATGGATAAACCGGCCTCGCACTCTTCTTTGAATCAATCTTCCCTACCTAACATAAAACCCATCAACAACAACAATCATATGTTCTTAACTCTTTTGTAAATCAAAATCAAAGTCTGAAACTTTTTAACAAAAAAACTCATACTTGTTCAGTAGAGTTGATTTCTGTGGCTACATTCATAACAGAGACATGGTGACGAGACCGATTCTTCTTTGGCCTTATATGGGTTCCACCATTTAACTTTCTTCCACAGATTTTTCCTGAAAACAAATGATTCGATCTTCGATTCTGTAGGGTTTCGAATCGAGAATTTGTTTAAGGTTTTCGAGAGATTTGTTTACCTGGCTTGAAGCAAACGAGTGAAGTCGAAGGTGTTGAGGAAGAAGAAGATGAAGAGAGGGAAGGAGACAACCCCCGGATTAAGGAAGAAGATGAAGTTCCAAGCAGAGACGCCATTTTTGTTTGTGTGAGCTTTGCTTCACTCAGGTTCTGAAATTTTAGTTTTTGGTGTTTGCTTGTGTGGTGAGGATAAAAGAGAGAGATTTCATCTTCTATCTTCGTCCTTAAAAATAATTAATTATTTAGCATAAGCGAGGTTAATAACTTAAATTAATTAATTAATTAATTAACTTAGTATTAGATAAACAAAAAAAGAGCTTCTTCTTCTATACATATATGTTTATTAAGGCCCAAGTCATTCACAGTAATCACAAGCCCAGAGATTTCAAAATCTTCCCCGCGAGTCCCGTCGGCGATTTTCTCTCCGGTGCCGTCTTCTTGTTCCCGCCGTTAACGCCTACCACAGAAACAGCTGTAAAATCGATAATACCGGTAAGAATCTACACTCGTTGCTCCTTGTTCGAGTAGAATCTCACCGTGTGTTATGCGATTGTTCTGGCATCGGATTTGTTAAGGTCCGACGATCGTTAACTCATCAGTGATTATGCGTCGGTTTGAGTAAGAATGTTCGATCAATGCGAAGACGACGTTTGATTTTGTCATTCTGAGTCTCTTTCTCCTAAACTTAGTATATAAGAATCGTTCGATTTTTGCGAAATTGGTGTTGAATAATCTCAGAATTTAGTTCATGTTACATTTCTCTTTAGATTGCTTCTCGGATATTTTCTCTTTTACTAGCTATAGTGTTTCAGAGCAATGTTAATGGAGCTTATGATTTGGTGCAATAGCATTTCTCCTTCTATGATACTTTAGTTTGTGACTTAGCTTGATTTTTTTTTGTTTGTTTGGTTGCTTTGTGTTAATCCTCACATAGCAGATAAGTATTTTCGTGAGTGAGTGTTTGAAAAGTTATGATTATAGCTATTTTTCTTTGCAGTTAGTTGTCGAGAGTAGTGCTGAACAAATTTTGCCATGGCTCCACCTGCTAAAAGTTCTACAGATACTCAGGAGAAAGATCTTATGCTCGGTACGGCTTAAATGTTTAAGAGTTCGTTTTTTAAGTGATCTAAACGTTATTATATTCAAAATTTTTTACAATTATGATTCATAACAAATACAGCATTGCTAGATGTATGCCTTCAAGCTGATTGCGTCAAAATTTCCAATGAATCCGCAAGTAGACTTTCTTGATAACTTAATTTTAAAAGCTTTATATTACAAATATCATGCAAGCGATCTTACCATTTTCTCTATGTTCCTCGTTGTTCTACCTCTCAAGTTTTGGCTAGCTGTGATTTTTATTGGTATATATCAACATCTTGAGATGTTTTCATTGTTGACATAGGTGCTTTAATTTTCTGTAGTCTTCTAATTTCCATGGATTACCTGCAGACAAAGACATGGAAAAGGATACATGGAACTTTAAGTCAATGACAGATGATGATCCAATGGATTTTGGCTTTGAGTCACCAGCCAAAAATAAGAAGAATGCCTTCAAGCTGTGAGTTAACTTATATGATATGCTTCTTAAAACATGTTTGCGTTGAGCCTAAGCTAATTTTTTTCAATCGGGGAAGCCTCCCTCCTTTTTCATTGATTCCTTCTCTACGATGCTGTTACTTGACAACAAGACCTGCTCTCTCAGATAGTTCTGTTTCATTGTTTCCTTCTCAGGGATATGGGTTTCGATCTGGCTGGTGATTTTGGAAATTTGTCATCATTCAAAATGGACATGCCGGACTTTGATTTCTCAAGCCCAGCCAAGAAAACCTCTAAAAAGAAAGAAAGCTCTGATGATAAACCTGGTGGAAATTCAAAACAAAAAAAGAATCCATTTGCCTTCTCTTATGATTTTGATGCGTATGACTCCATTACATCTATTTCCTTTGTGAAATCATGTCTCTGTCAATGTGAAATTACTTAGCACCGTGCTTTTCTGCAAGCAGGTTAGATGACTTTGATCTTGATTCAAGCCCACCGAAGAAGGGAAGCGAGCCTGTGACCAGTCCCATGGATTGCAAAGAAATTTCTGGTAAAAGAAATACTGATAAGTCAGATGCTTTTGACTTTGGTCCAGACTTACCAGTAACAAGACAAGCTGCCTCCATGGAAAACACCGGTGTCAAGGCAAAAGCTTCAGCTGAAAATGAGAAGCAAGATTTGAAGACTGCAGATACTATGGCTGTTGATAGTAGCAAACACTTAAATCAAGCTGCACTAGAGAGCATGGAAAATTCTAAGGCTGTAGAACCACCTCAAGGTCCAAGGATAGAAACCTCACGAACTCATACAATGTGTTCGCAACCTCAATCTGCAAAAACTTCTTCACCATTGAAGGAAACTTCACCATTGGAGAGATCATGTCCATCCGTTGAAGAAATAGGGGAACCATGTCCTTCAAATGAGACTGCAGCGCCCTCGCCCGTACATGCTTCTGAGATTGCACATAGAGCAGTAAGCAGACAAACCAGTCCAGATAATCATGAAATCTGCAGGTCGAGCCCAGAAGACGACTGTCCTAGAGATCCAGAACACAATGTTGACAAAAGGATGATTTTCACCATGGAATCAAGTTACGAGAAGACTGAACAGACTGCATCAAGCATCTCCTCTCAGTCATGTTCTGACAAGATAGAACACCAACAGGAGGAGCTGGATACAGGCACTCAGGCAGAAATACAGGATCACACTAGAAAATTACGTGATTCTGATGCTGGACAGTCTCAAACAAATCTCTCAGGAAAAATTTCACGCCCAACCCAAACTTCCCAGGTACAAGATTCTAGTGGAAAGCTACCACTGGATCCATCACACAGGTTAGAAAAATCGAAAACTACTTTTATTATTCCCTGATGATTAATGGGGACTTTATCATTCTGCCAGTAAACTTTCAAGCTGAAATGTATCTTCTCTAACTGCTCCATTTTCTAAACCGAATGAAGCTTGCCAGGGCTCAATGATTTGAAGGCCATACAACACAAAGACTCAGGATTTATCAGATCTAGATTTTTTAAAATGCCAGAAAAACCACAGTCTTCTCCAACTCGAACAGAGATTCAGCCATTTACCCGAGAAAAGATTGGGTTGAGTTTGAACCCTACAAATGATAGGAGGTAGTATTTCTTTTCTTTTTCGTCTGTGTAACTATCTTTTCACTATTGCCTAACTCTACAACATACAGACATGGTAATAAAGACGCATTACCTGGATCCACGAATAGAGCATGTGCAACTCAGCTTGTCAACATGGATTCCGATAAGAAGACAACAAAGGTTAATACTAGCAGGTAACGTTCTGGCTTTTTATTCTCAAATGTAAGAATAAGCTTCTCTCTTTCTTTCAAGATGGTATATGTAACAGATCCGATTATTTTTACCAACAGTTCTCATGAAAAGATTATCCACAAGGACCATTCAAATGCCAAGACTGTAGAAAATGTGTCTGGACTGATGGATCATTTAAAGCTGCAAGCTAAGAATACAACTAGAGAGAAGTCCATCTTGCAGATAAATATAAGGTGAGATAAACTCATTTTAATCCACCTGTTGCCGATCTCTTGCCATGCTAATGATTCTCTGAATAGATTATTACCCGATTGTTTATATATTATGCGTTAAAGCTTCTGAGCTATTGGATTTTTGTCACAGCTCAAAACTCGATGCTTCTAGCTTGACTCAGAAGCTAAGCAGAAATTTGAGTTCTGGAGCCGAATCTTTGCAGAAGTCCAAGATGGCATCGCTTGAGAGGCCTAAATTTGGAAATATTGTGTCTGATCTACGTGCAGCGAAACCTCAAAGGTACAGAAGTAAAGCACAATGGTTTTCGGTATGGAATCTCACGATAATATAGCAATTCAAATTCACTATTATCTTCCGCTATAGGACCATTAAAGTAAAAGTAGCTCAACCTGAAGTTAGCACTTCCGTAAGCAAGGAGAACAATGCTGAAGCACCAGTTAAAAAGAGCTCTGAGATTCCTCATTTGGCTTCCACTCCCGGAGACAAAACAAAAATCAATCAGTGTCCATCTTCTTTAAAGCGGAAAGCTCTTGATGAGGTTTATTCTTAACTAAACATTTTTTTCTATGTTCTTACTTCATGGACATCATCTAGAGAGCTTTGAATAAACGCTTTACGTTTTTCCCACAGGATGCAGATAGGTCACTCAAGCCACAACTTAAACGCTTTTCCATGTCTCCGAGAGAAAACAAGTACTTCTACTTTGGTTATCTAATCCACATCGATAAAATTTTCTTCATCAATACTTATATATGATACGGCTGAGATTGCACAGAAACGTTGAGGAGAGTAGAATGGATCACGATACAACCAAGGAGCTTGTCAAGGAAAGCCCGCGGACTAAATCTCATCACCAGATCATGAACATGGCAAATCTGGAAATCCCGATCACGGAGAATACAGACAACATTGAGAAAGCTGAAGCATTTACAAAAGAACTTGACAATGTAAGCGTTTTTAAAATTATAAACAGAGTCCCTCTTCTTGATCACAAAAACAAATTCTTTTTTTCCATATGCAGATCTGCAACATTCTGAAGAAGAAACACGAGGAAGCGAAAGAGTTACTTGTCCGTGCTGTAGTAAACAACAATAAGCTACTGATGCTGAACCATCCTTTACATGAAGACAAGATATCCTTTTTCTGTATCTTCTTTTTCTTTCCTATTAGATTTTGTCTGTCTATAAACTCTTTTGTGCTTTGTTGTTTCCCTTAATAAATCAGAAACATTCGTATGATCCAGAAGTTCGCAGCCAAGTTGAGTTTAAGGGACACATGATGAACTACAAACAACTGTTGCTTTTAAGAGGTAAGATAAGAAGAATCTTGACCATCTCTTTTCTCATAAACTATCTCACGAGATTTTATCTGAAGGCTCTCAACTACAGTTTCTGTGGAACTTGCAACCAACAAGCTATCGTCACATTTAGTCTAAGGTACTCGATCATCTTTCTTATTTTTGCTCATTAAAAAACGTAAAAAATTTGGAACATAAAAAAAACTTTGATGCTAAACTGATAAATAACTATGCTTTTTATAGTTTTTAAACATTCACTTTCTGGAAAATAAAGCCCAATACTAAATAGTCTTATTGGGCCCAATAATAAATAGTCTTATTGGGCCTAATGAGATAGAACTTTGGTGATTCTTCTCTCTGCTTCGCGCACATCCTAAAAATTAAATGGCGCGTAAAAACCTTACTCAGATGAAATGATTTTGAGTCGATTTCTCAAAGTCAAAAGTCAATAGTTCTTTTTTAGTAAAAAGAACTAACAATTTCTAACCAAAATAGAAACAGAGAATCTTCTTAGTTTTTAGTTCCCTCCATAAACACAGAGCTCTTTTTTTTAAAGTTTCAGAATTTTTTAGAACCCATTCTCAAAACCAAAAGTTCCCTCCACATGAAACCAATCTCAGATCTATCACTTACAAATCCCTCTTATTCACACACTTCATATACATGTCCTCTCTTCCTCCTTCTATCCTCAAATTCCATCTCTCTCTTTCTCTCTATCACACTAGTTCTACATCAATGGCGATTCTCGAGCTAAACCATCAAAACGACAACAAGGAGAATGTCTCACCCTCAAAGCTGTCCACCATTTGTGTCAAGACTCTGGATTCTTCATCCATTGGTAAAGAGAAAACCCAAATCAGAATAAGAAGAAGAAAAAAATCTAGACAGCCTCTTAAGGACATCACCAACCTCTTCGTTTCATCATCATCACCATTATCATCCTCTTTTCTGATTTACCAACACTTTCCCTCTTCGCCATCTCTATCACTTGATCCCAAATGCATGAAGAGAAGATCTAGTGTTGGTTTCAAGGCTATTACTACTACTTCTTCTACCTTCTCTTGTAGAAATTTCAGATGAATTGTTTTAGGAATTGGGTTTCAATTCACTAGAGATGGGTTCATTTCCATTTTTTGAAATTTGTATTAGAGGGTATTTATCAATACCCTGTCATTAGCATTCATGTACTAAAAAACACAAGATTTATTTCCATGAGTATACTAATTTCTCTAACATCACTATAGTTTTATCCCTGAGTTTAACAAATGGAACTGTATAATTGTGAATTTATGATCTGTTTTAACTCAAGAATTATTCAAATTGAAATAAGTTTGTGGTTTCGATAAACCACACTTCTTCAATTTATAATATCTTCTTTAATGATTGATATGTGACTTCATTTTCATATTCTTTTACTCCTTCCATGTTCTATCTTATTGGATTTTCATGAATCTCCATCTTCTTCCATTATCATTAACCTCGTATTATTAACTCTCACTCTCACACACACCCATATGCGCATGCCTATTATATAATAATGTCACTGGATAGTGATGGTGGAGTTATAAATGGTGTAAGTTTTTGTTTTAAACTTTTGTGCTTTATTATCGATATGTAATTTTTTTTTAATTAGCAACTCGAGCCGTCTCTTATCGCTCTTTTAGATAGACCATTGTAGTTAATATGGATTCATATCCTTTTAGTTTGATGATGTAATTACGAAAAATGATCGTGTAAAATATTATCTTCGAGCTTCTTGTTCAAATAGTTCACATATCATCAATGTATTTACATTTTACCCGGAGACTTCGTTCTTAGTAGATATTATTTCATAATCATAAGCCCTCTCCTGTCAATTCATTCAAATGTATGGTAGCATGCATGGTTTTGACAAATTATTTCGATAAACAATGGCAAAACATAGTCTTAGAGAGATTAACGAGATTGATCATCATCTCTTATATATGTTAAAGATAGTTTCAGAGGTTTAGCATAAGATTTAAATTGGTGCTTAAAGATATGTTAAAGAGACAATGCCACTAAACAAGTGCTTAAAAATGGATCGCACATGAGTCTAAAAAAAAGGCTTGGCCAATGCTAGGCCCTGTAACACAATAACTATATATTAAGATTGTCGATCGCACATAAAATATGTATACTATATACAAATATACAAATGCTAAGATCTTTGTCATTTGTTTATACTATTTAAACCACCAATTTGCATTTCGCAAGAGTCACTTGCTAAGCCGGTTAGACCATGATTAAAGGGACTCTTAACAGGAGTCTCTTAAACAAAAAAAAAATATTATATTAAATGGATTCTTAAAATTTAAAAACCCTATTTAATATAATTTTTTTTGTTTAAGAGACTCTTGTTAAGAGTCCTTTTAATTATGCTTTTAGACCATAATTAACGCAGTTTTTTTAAAAAAATATTTAAAAAATCAAAAAGAGAGAGGAAGAGAGCCTGTAAATAAAACCCTTGTTTTAGAACCGATTCTTAGCATTTTTCTATTTTTATGTGTTAAATAAATAAATAAATAATAATTATAACAATTAAAATAATAATATTTTTTGTAAAACTCAAGTGGGTTTCTACCCACTAATCATGCTCTTACAATATTAAAAATATGAAAATTATTAATTATAGAAGCTTTAATTTGGTAACGAGAAAAACTGTCGTCGGTGACAACTCACATTTGCACTTGCCATATGCAGCCACTAAAGCCCTAGCTAAGCTATAGCTAAAACCCATCTCCATTACTATATACAAAACCTTCAAATAAAACTCTATAAATAGAAACTCTCATGAGATCTCTTCTTTCCTCATATATACTCATACACATTACCACGTGAACTATATATATTCAAGTTGCAATATTTCTCTCGATCTCTATTTTTTATTACCTCTCAAGTGTAATTGTAATGGCTAAGTTAAGCTTCTCGTTATGCTTCTTGTTGTTTCTTCTACTAACTTCAGTCGCCTCCGGAAGCCGCCTACTTAAGCAGGCTCCCGTTGGGGCGAAAGTGAGAGATATAAGCCCTTCTATGGAGGCTACAAGCCCCATTGTAGCGGATGATTTCGCCGCGGGTAGCAAAGATAGCCATGGAAAATCTCTTGACCGGTTAAGCCCTGGAGGACCCGACCCGCAACATCATTAGTTATTTAGGGTTTTATCTCTTATAACTAAGAGTTGTGTTAAATTTCTTTTGAGACATATATGTGTTTTCTTTTCAAGATTCAAGAATTTGGTTGCAAAGAATGTGTTTCCTTTCTTTTGTATGAAATAAATTTCCCAATTTGCGTTTGTAAAATTATTACACAAGTGACATGTACTATTCTTACGAATATAATTCGATTGTTTAGTAATGTGATGTTTTATTAGTTTTAAATTTTATTACAGTATATGGATAATCATGCATGCATGCTTTACGGTTAAACCAATACTATGATCGTCCCATGGTTGATAAGTCACGAGTGAAAAAGACAGTTTCCGATGAAATCATATATATATATGAGTATCAATTGTGAATTTATTAAATTAACCGAACATTACCCACATAAAATAAGATAACTTTTACAACAACAAAAATAATAAGATAAGTTAGTATTTTATATGAAATAGTTTAAAAAGCAATAGACCTAAAAGTTGACGAACGTGAAGACCAAAATGGGAATAATCGGCTGAAAATGTTAATTTTTAAAATCGACGAACAAAAGACGGCGAACGTGAAGCATTATTCTTTTTTGTTATTGTTAAAAGCAAATCGAATTTTAACGAAAACGCCAAAGTCTAATGACATATCACACGACCAAAATGGACAAACCTTGTAAATTGTAGCTACTTTTTCTTTTCAGTTTAATATAGATTATATAATAATGGCGTTCAAAAGAAATTAAGAGCATCTCTTAAGAGAGTCTCTTGCGGAATCTGTCATGAATAAAAAACTGCAAAAAAAGAGAGAGAATTAATGTAGTCTCTCAAATGAGAGACTTGAGACTTGAGTCTCTTAAATGAGAGATTTTGAAAGACTCAAATCTCTCATTTGACAAACTCCACCTACACATGTTTCAGTATTATTAGTCAGAATATTTTTAATAATTAAAACTTAACTATATAATTAAATGATATTAAATTTATTAGTATTACGTTAGGTGAGATATTCCTTTGAGGGTGCTCTAAAGTATCGTTTATATTTGGAGGGCTATATTACTAATTAAGCACAAAGATCAGTAGGTGTCTTTATAGTATATACTTTATAGGGCATAAACTTTGTGTATACTATCCTAAGGAAAAATAATACAAAACATATGAAAAAAGTAGTGTACCATTACAATTTTAAAGAAAATTGCACAATATAATAAACACAGTACTATGAATGGGCAAGTAGTTGATAAAAAGTTTGAAGCACGAAAGAAAATTGGACTCTTGCATAAAAATGAACTGATAGAAATAATGATGAAACGAGAGAAAAAAAAATTCGAAAAAGAAAAATTCACCATAGGGAAACAAAGACGAGAAAATCTTACATTTAGTTTTTTTTTGTTAAAACTGTGATGGAAAGGGTTATGTTGATTTGCCAAATGCGAATATCTTATCTAATCTAGTCTCGTCCCGGGAAAAGTAGGGATCATTGGCTTTGAAAAGTATGAAAAATGTAATATGGTAGCAAACTTGTCTACAAATGAGTATTTCCCAATTGTTGGCCACCATAAAAGTTATCAAAGTAAAAGGTTCAAGCACATGCTATTATAGCTTCTGCCTAGGAATGTAAATATATGAATCAAAATAATTTATAATCAACATAGATTCAAATGGACTTGTTCTGAACTTGAGATGATTTAAGCATTAATTAAGATAGATAATCATCAAATTAGTGATGAAATATAAATAAACATCAAAAGGCTGCCATATACCCTAGAGCTGCAATTTGGTTCATAGTTCCAAAGTGGGAACCCTACAATATGCATTCTAATTCAAGAAAGAGAAGATGCTTACCTAAATTTAAAATGTAAATATAATTTAACTTGCACGTCTGTGCAAGTATTTTTCATTTTATAAACGTATAACTTTCATATTATCATTAAAAAATTATATTGTCTCTTATTACATTTTTATGATATAATACTTTGTTTTATATATTTTATTTTTTTATTAATTGTTATTAATTTTTTAAGTTAGGTACAATAAATTCATATATGAAATAATCAAGCAGGAGAATTTTCTACAAAATATGTTTCTTGAAGATATATAGTTGTAGATATAAAAGTTTAACATATGTTAATAATTTTACTTTTTGTATAATATTACATAGTTTGAAAATTTTAACCCGCTTTAATATTTAAATTAAGAATTTTAAAAGAACAAATAGGATAATTTACCTATTTAATATAATGGTTTCATCTTGAATTTATATAATACTTCTATTAAATATAATATAGAATATAATATGAAATTTCTATTAGCTTAGAATTTTTAATTTTAATATAATGAATTTTTAACTAACATTA
>OVAN01002236.1:0-34674 GCA_900406275.1 Anastatica hierochuntica | reverse complement strand
TAGGGGACCAAAAGTGTTTATCGATTCTTTTCATGGCTAATGAGGAGACGTGTGAAAATGCCTATGAGTGATACATGCATATATATAGCCAAGTTAAATCAATCAAGCCCATTGATTAGGGGCAGTTCTAGAAATTGTATCTAGTGGGGACAAAAATAAAATGTTAAACAAACTCATAGTCGCCTAGACCGATTATTCTTCAGCGTATCTGTTAGGTTGTGGTCGTTCGTTTAGTTTTCTCGGCAGTCAGATTTTTTCAAACATTATACTATTTTACTTATCAGATTAGATTTTCAACTAAAATTGATCCGTAAAATCATATAAAAATATATTATAATCATTAAAATTGTCTGATAAAAAACCATTAAAATTGTATAAATTAGTTATTTTGATCTAAAAACAAATAAAAAAATCTAAAAGTCAAAATTATAGTTTTATTTTATATTTATAAAAATTAAATTAAATTAAATTAAAATATCAAAATAATCTAAATTAGTCTCTAGTTAATCTCCGACGTTAAGTCGAGTTTCACTGCTCAACTAAGGCATATCGAGTTTTAGAACGTTCGATGTGGCATAATATTATTTCTCGGAAAAATTAATTATTGGTGTCATATGCAACCCTCACGTTGCATGTGGATCCATTGATAACTTTAGGGTGTAAAAATCATGCAAAGTTGGTGAGTCTTTTTTTAAGAATGAAAAGTCACCGAACATTAAAAATTGACCAAAGTTGCATGTTAAGTCAATAAGAAATAACTATACCCACACATGCTGACAGATGGACAGCTAAATTATTTTTATTTTATCTTTCACTAATAAATATCAATGTGTATTCTATTCTATTATTAATTTCATGAATAAAATAACCAATCCTCTTTAGCTAGCATCAACTAACTAACAAAAGTTATTTATTGTCTCTTTTCATAAGATTATCAAGTCAATGAAAATTAGTAATCTTTATTATAGTACAAATAGTCAGATTAAAGAAAGACTAAATCATTAGAGCGAGGCTCGTGGTCTAGTGGCCGAGCGCTCAACTCACCAAGCCGGGGGTTGAGGGTTCGAATCTCCGATAACGCACATGTGTGCGTATGCCCCGTATGCGGAGTTATGAGCTACCGGATCGGTCCGTTGTGATCCGGACTCCTCGTGTGTGAGGAGTATAATTCCGGGGAAAAGGGTTGGGCTACCGGGTCAGCCCGTTTTGGCCCGGAATTGCTAGAAAAAAAAAGAAAGACTAAATCATTAAAAGCCCTACTGGTCACTAGCTTGTGTTTCTCATTTTTTCGCATTCCACAGAACATGTGTCATCCAGCATTGGGATAAGGATGGGCGTTCGGTTCTTCGGGTCGATTCGAGTCGGTTTTTCGGTTCTCGATTCTTTCGGTTTCTAAATTTTGATACCCATTTAGAAACCGAAGAAATTTCGATTCGGTTCGGTTTTCGTCGGGTTCGGGTCAGTTCCGGTTCTTGAAATTGGAACCTCAAAAGAACCGAAATTTTTTCGGTTCCAAGTCGGTTTCGAGTATTTTCGGGTCTTTCGGTTATTTTTGGTTTATTTTTGGGTATTTTGAGAAATTTTTAATTTTTTGGGGGGTATTTTTCTTGTATTTTAGGTATTTGAGTTTTTCGGATGCTTTCGGATCCTTTTGGGTATCTTCAGATATTAACTTTTCAGGTATTTTTGTGTATTTCGGGTATATTTAGTTATCTGATCTAAAAATCCCAAAAATATCCGAAATATCTTAGGGTACTAAGTTATATTTCGAGAATTTCGGGTACCCGAATTTTTTTGATTCGGTTCGGTTCAGTTCCGGTTCTTTCGGTTCTCAAAAATTGATACTCATTCGGGTATTTATCAAATTTTGGTTCGGTTCCGATTTCGAATTTTTCGGTTCTTTCGGATCGGTTTTTCGGATCCGGATAATATGCTCGGCCCTAATCCAGCAGCAGCCCCAAGGGTACGCATCTAACAATAGAGGCAGCTGTTGATGAACGAAGCAAATTTCCCGGGAAACAAATATTTTTTTTTATTTAATTTTTATTGATTTTTTTTTTGCCAACTAATTTTTATTGATTATTGAATACTTTTTGGAAACAGTAATTAATTTCGCTTTATTTAAATAAACGTAAAATAAAAATTAATAAATGAAATAATTATGAATTAAAAATTTTGAAAACGATTTAGTGGTATATAAAAGTTAATGACGGTATGACAAAAAAAGAAGAAGTTAATGACGGTTTTTGATGATTGTGTTCGGTGGCCTGCCGCCGAAGCTATGAGTAACTCTCATGTTCTTTCATTTGTGTTAGTTTCTTTGTTTCAGTGATGATTTTTGAGTTTTTTTAGATATTGATGTTCTTTGTGGAACGACGGTTTTGTCGTTTATTTCCGACTTCTTGTCAAGCGACGATTTTTGTTGTTTACTGGAGTTAGGCTTTCGATGGACTCGATTTGATGATATGACGATGAATAAATCGGTTTGGTGGTTTGTTTATTTTTTTCCTTTTGGTTCAATAAGCAAATGGCATTTGTTAGGCTATCATACATCATAATTGACGAAATTATCTTTTGGAGACAGATCTCCAAAAACTGAATTTTTTCAAGCCATTATTTTAGTTAAAAGAAAAGTCATGCAGTTTAAAGGATCTGAACTCATAGTATAGCTGTTTGTCCCCTAACTTTCAGATCTTCGATCAGCCGTGTCCAGTAATTATTCCTTTATGGTTTTATGAGAAAAAGACTTGCAAGCGAACGAAAAGACATCATTTTGGAAATCGTCTAATCTCTCCCAACGAAATTCCGTCGCATAGACGGTGTAAAATTAACTTTTAAAACAGTAATACGTCATCCAAGTGTCATCCAAAAGTAGGATAAGTTTCACAGCTTTCCATCTGTTTAAGTGTATTTTATCTTTTGTTTGTAATTTGCAGAAAAAGTTGCTTGCATTAGTAAATTAGGGTTGAACATGTTGGGTATCGGGTCGAATAGTGAAAGATAAGGATCGAGTACGGGTAGTTCGGATATCTAAAATTATTATCCAAAGAATACCCGTAAAAATACGGACATGATGATTCGGGTATCGAATAGTGTAAGAGTCGATTCGGGTATTTAAAATTGCTACCCGTGTGATATCCAAACTATTTTGTACAAGAATTTAGTACTACAAAATAAAATTGATAAAAACCAAAATATGTTTCTTAGTTTCTTTTAGTTACATATTTGACCACATCAAAAAACTATTCAAATATAAACCCTATTACTCAACCAGTTATTTCATTATTCAGTTACCAACTCAATACAATCACTATCATATTATCAATACAATATAAATATGATTGCATAGGCTAAATATTTTGAAAATTTTGTTTGTATTTTGTATTTTTGGTAGGAAAGAAAACATTAGAATTTATATTATGAATACTAATGATATCTTATATATTAAGTATGAAGTCAGTTTACACCAGATTAAAAGTTGAACTGGTTGATTACTTTGTTACCCTTAATGAACTATTTAATTAAATAATAAATTGATATTAATAAATTAATTATTTTAAATAATAAAAATAAAAACAAAATGATTAGATAAAAAGTAAATAAGTAAAATATTCCATAAATTTGTTTATTTAAATAAGGTCATGACNGTTTATTTAAATAAGGTCATGATTATCCTTAATGAATTATTTTAAATATTTGATCTATTATTTTTAAATATGATATAAGATAAACTTATCTTAAAATAAAATAAACTAAAAATGATAGAATAATATTACTTTATAAATTATGATTTTACATAAAAATATATATATTTAAATAATATTTAAAATATTATAGATTTTATTAAACCGTAAAACTTTATAAATTATTAAATTTTTATATCTTCTACTATTCAATAACTATACATAACATAAATTTAATAAATTAAGGATCAAAATTTGAGATAATAACTAAATAATTTATGATATCATACAATTATTAGCGGGGTCGAATGTCAAATTCTGTAAAATTTCTCAATCTTTTGCAAGGTATACCAAATGAACTAATTTAATATTTAAGATTACATATTTTAGCGGAGTCGAATAGTAAAACCCAAAAAATATTTAAATTTTATGGAGGAGACGCCAAATTAAGCGTGCATTATCTTATTTCATAGTTAATGACTAAAAAATATTATGTTTAAATTTTGGAAGTCGAAAAATTTATCATATAAGCATTGATATCAATCATACATAATAAATCTTTACATTGATAAAATATACTTATATTGCCTCACTATTAAATCCAAAAGAAATTTTAAAAATTTAATGCCTGCATAAAATGCGGACCAATTAACTAGTTATAAGTTATAACATTACCAAATTTATAGATAATTTTAAATATTTTATTATTTAAACGAATATTCGGGTACCCAAACAATTATCTTTACTCGACTCTTATCCGACCTTTACCCGTTCAAAAATAATTTTGTTACCCAAACGGATAATTCGTATTATCTTTACCCGACCCTTACCAGACCCTTACCCGTTAATTCGGATCGGGTATAAGGCGGATCAGAGTACTCAACCCGAAATGCTCAGACCTAAGTAAGATTGTCAATTCCAACGCTTTTAAAAAATGAGATATCTTATGAATTTTTTGTCCAATCTTAACTACCATTAATGACATATTTAAATGCATTTTTTATTTAGAAAA
This sequence comes from Anastatica hierochuntica, assembly GCA_900406275.1. Classification (NCBI taxonomy): domain Eukaryota; kingdom Viridiplantae; phylum Streptophyta; class Magnoliopsida; order Brassicales; family Brassicaceae; genus Anastatica; species Anastatica hierochuntica. The sequence goes on along the minus strand of OVAN01002236.1, from coordinate 29,979 downwards.
ATCTCGGTTGTTCTAACTTCAAAATATTAAAAGATACGCTGATCTTTACTCTCAATTATTGCCTTTTTAATTTATGCGAAAACTCTAAAAAACATATTCTCTCCGTTTTATAAAAAAAGTTATTTTGACAAATTTTACACCTATTAAGAAAATATATAGTTATACAAATTTACCTTTATTTAATATATGATTGATTAGATGATTATAAATTAAATTCAAAGAAAATAAGATACCAAAAAATGGTATAATAAGATTTATAATTAAAAAGTTACATTGAAAATCTAAAACGACAGTTTTTTGTTAAATAAAGAAAACTTTAAAATGACATTTTTTGCAAAACACAGTGAGTATATCTTTTTAAGGTATTTTTATCATTGTCATCTAATTGTTGAACATTCAAAGTTAAACGACAAGAGTTGCCAAAAATTATAATCAAAGATTAAAATCCAAAGAGATATTTGAGAAAGGGATGAAGAAATCTTGTAATCCCATTTATGTTCTCTACTTTCAAAGCAAACTAAGGAAACCAAGAAACACAGAAGCATCCTAAAACATTATTAAAATATTAAAAACTCTTCACACTTCTGTTCTAAAAATTTTCGTCTATACCGATTATTCCTCCGCTATTCGTTAGGCGGTGGTTGTCCGATTAATTTTTTCCGCGGTCCGATTTTTTTCAAGCATTACATTAATTAACTTATAGAATTGAATTTTTAACTAAAATTGACCCGTAAATACAATAAAAACATATAATAACCACTCAAATTATATAGATTCGTTACTTTTAGATTAAAAACAAGTCAAGAAATCTAAAATTCGAAATTATAGGCATATTATATATTTATTAAAATTAATTTAAATTAAAAATATCAAAACAATCCAAAAGCTAGTCCCCGATTAATCGTCGTTTAATAACCAATTTTCTAGATAGACGTTAGGTCCAGTTTCGGCGCTCGACTAACGTCTAGCGAGTTCTAAAATCTTGTTTATCACTCTTGAACAACAGCGAAACCAATAATACTCTATATGAAGAAAAGACAATTAATTAGTTTTAAACTTCTAGTGTAGCTATTTCTCTGGCCATTCGAGAAACTGCTATATTTGACCAAACCCATTTTATTATAATGCTATATACTATATTTTGTAATCGTATAACATCGGATCCGTGGCGCAATGGTAGCGCGTCTGACTCCAGATCAGAAGGTTGCGTGTTCGATTCACGTCGGGTTCAAAACCCCGGTTTAATGATCCTAACTTTTTTTCCTCCTTTTGTTTAAAATTCATCTCGACCGTCACTATTGATGACTACTGTAGACTCATCAACGGCTGATATTAGATGTTCACTCTAAGAACGACTCTATGTGATTTAAGAAAACCTTTGAAATTAATCTTTTAATTTCGTAAAAAATCTCTTAACCGGTTTAAACCCGTTTCTCTACCACCACCGTCGTCTCCATTTCTTCGGGAACATCATGAACCCTAACAATGGCCTTCCTCTTCCGCATTCGCTCATCGGAATCTCTCGTCCGATTCCTATCTTCTTCTTCCTTAAGCTTCGCATCGAACTCAAAATCCTCGCTCCCTAGCAAGCAGAAGAAGAGTCGTGATGTTCTCTCCCTTCTCAGAACCGAGAAAAATCCAGATCGGATCCTCGAGATCTGTAGATCCGCTTCACTCACGCCTGATCACCACGTCGATCGTATCGCCGTCTCCGTCGCGGTGGTGACACTAGCGAGAGAGAAACACTTCGCCGCCGTGTCGCAGCTTCTCGACGGTTACATTCAAAATCAACCCAATCCTAAATCGGAGAGTTTCGCTGTTCGCGCCATTGTTCTATACGGCAGAGCGAATATGCTCGATCGATCTCTACAGACATTTCATGACCTCGAGCAATACGAGATCCAAAGGACGGTGAAGTCTTTGAATGCTCTTCTTCTTGCTTGCTTAATGGCTAAGGATTACAAAGAAGCGAATCGAGTCTACTTCGAAATGCCGAAGAAGTATGGCATTGAGCCTGATTTGGAAACATACAATCGAATGATCAAAGTGTTGTGTGAATCTGGTTCAACGAGTTCATCATACTCCATTGTTGAAGATATGGAGAGGAGAAGGTTAAAGCCTACAGCTTCGAGTTTCGGGTTAATGATTGCTGGTTTCTACGAGGAAGAGAAGTATGATGAAGTGAGGAAAGTGTTGAGAATGATGAATGAGTTTGGAGTTCATGTAGGTGTTGCTACATACAACATCATGATTCAATGTTTGTGCAAAAGGAAGAAATCTGCAGAAGCAAAGGCATTGCTTGATTGGGTTATGTCTAGTAGGATGAGACCGAACTTTGTAACGTATTCGCATTTGATTCACGGGTTTTGCGGCGAGGAGAATTTGGTTGAGGCTTTGAATGTGTTCAAGGTTATGGTAATGAGTGGATACAAGCCTGATAGTGAATGTTACTTCACTCTGATACATTACTGTTGTAAAGGAGGAGACTTTGAGACAGCTCTGTTCCTTTGTAGAGAGAGTATGGAGAAGAATTGGGTTCCGAGTTTCAGCGTCATGAAGTGGCTTGTTAATGGACTAGTAAGTCTTTCCAAAGTTGAAGAAGCAAAGGAGCTAATTGCACAAGTGAAACAGAAGTTTACTAGAAATGTTGAGTTGTGGAATGATGTCGAAGTTGCATTGCTTCAGTGAACAATGTTGCTCACGATTTCATCGTCAATAAACAGAGAACAAGTTCAAACGAAATCATTCTCATTAGTACTAGTAAATAAAATTAACTCATTGATGATGTTTTAATCATATTTCCCTCTGTAAACAAAAGATTTTTCGGGACATGTAGTCTTGCAACAAAAATATTCAATACCCGAGTGAATAGACTTGAGAACAAGGGGACGTTGGCAATGAGAGTCGCAATATCTGCATTTTGGTCGCGACATACTATCGTTGGGAACCACTTGTAATTTCCTATCACCATCAAAAAAATCATCGTCCTCATCATCGCTATGAGCAAATTGAACATCCATGCTTATATATCCGGGCATTGCATTCCAAAACTCCCCGAGCACACATTCAATATGACAAACAACTCCGCAGTTATCTTCGCATGTGTAAAACCAGTTTTGTGGATCTAAAAGGGTTTCACAAACCTCACACCAATACTCACCTTTCGCCTCCTCACCAAAACGTAGCAGAAGAAAATGGTCATCGCACCTGTGCCTTATCTTTTTGGGTAGATTAGCACACTTGAAGCACAATGAGAACTTGCATTCAATTTCAACACAATTTAGCACAGGGCCGCGGAAATTATGACAACCCCCACAAGTGCCACCATCTGGTGTAGTGTAGAAGAGGGTATGCGGATGACAATCCTTATCAAAATACCATGACATTGATGCACAACGCACATCAAGTGAAATTTTACCAAACTCGTACCTTAAACCACTTGATATCGCCTGACAAACAGAACAGTTAAAGAAGTTTTCGTTGTTATCTTCTTTGTTGCTGCTTATTAGAGTCATCAACGATGTGCAAACCCAATGTCGTTTTCGAAGAGGAAGATTAGCACATGTTTCGTGGATGATAAAGTTGCATTCCATACAACTGTAGTGCTTCTCAGAAAAGATAGGATGGACGCAAGCTTCACAACGAACGCTTCCATCACGTTCAGTAACATCCTCAACAATCCTTAAGTTATGTTCATCATGGGAGAAATGATTAATTACTCCCTCTTCAATCACTTTGAATGGGGAAACATCAATAATTTCTTCAGGAACCCCTTCGAGCTCTTCCCCATCCCACACATCCGTTCTAGTTGCGCATTTGGAGTGAACGACATAGTCGGGACATGTCGAACACGAATAAGCTCCGTACCTCCAATCCACCTTCTTGTGACAAATCAGACATTTCCAATCTCCATAAGCAAGAGAATAGGTGTGAGAGACTCGGTGGTCGTGGCGATTGATGTTTATAACATGTGGTAACATGGTACAATCCTGATGGAACATGAGAGCGCATGGAAGGCAAACATAAGGGCATCGTTCGCCAGGCATACCACAAGCATTGCAAGTGAATGTGTCGTTCCTAGCCATCAGGGTGAGTGTATGCTTGTGGCACTTCGGGGTTTCCACAATTCGTGGTGGGGGGTTCTTGGAGCACCTCACATGCATGTTGAAATCACATATCGAACAACAGTAGAAAAGGCTGTTGAGTTTCTTCTGGCATGTGTCACATTTTCCGCTAGAGTTATCAGGTGGTCCGTCAGTGAAAAGCTTGAGCCGATGGTACGGGTGGAACGGGTGGTCTATATCGTCTGGTGAGCTTGGGATGCAGTCAAGGTGCCACTTCTTTTTGCATAAAGGGCAATCAGAGCCCTTTAGTTCGAAAATTAACTCCTTACAATCATCGCAAGTTTTTGGAAAACCAGGAAAAGTTCTCACTCTTGCTCTACGACGGAATCTCGACAGATCATAGTTAGGATACTCATCGCTCTCATGGGAGTGCCAGAAGTGCACATAGAATCTTACCATAGCGAAAGTTTTTAGCTAGAGTTATGAAAATGCCTTTAACAGAGGTGTATAATAAAGGATTATATAGCCAAATAATTCTATCAACTTACCTGTTAAACTAAGCAACGTTTAGTCCAGTCTTTTCTTAATAATTAAAAAGTCACCTCACATTAAAAAGAAATCAAGTTGCCAATTAAAAAACACTTAAGTTGGTGAATCTTTTTTCTCTTTAAGAATAGTTAAAAGAAAGATTTAGGGCATGTTCGTTACCTCATTCGGATGATTCATCTAAATGAATATGTGTTTTATTGTTTGTTTAGTGCATAAATAAGCATTATCTCGATGGATCATCTGAATAATTTTGTAAAACACATACAAAATCTTAAAAAATATGGATAATCCTAATTAGATCATCTGAACGGAGATGATTCATCCAAACAACGTAAAAGTTTAAAGTACCCTTAAACAAAATAAAAATTACAAAAAATCGAGCCTTAAATTACATTTTCTCCCCAAAATAAAAATCACAATTTTCCACAAAAACACAAAATCATATTTTTTCATCAAAACCGCAAACCGCATTTTTTCTGCCAAAACAATAGAATCACATTTTTTCCGCAAAACCGCAAAATCACATTTTTCGGCTAATACCGTAAAATCACATTTTTCCATTAACATCGCAAAGTCACAGTTTTTCGTCAACAACGTAAAATCACATTTTCTGCTAAAACCGCAAAATTTTATTTTTCTGACTAAACTGCAAAATCACATCTTTATGCCAAAACCATAAAATCGTATTTTCTCGTGAAAACCGTAAAATCATATTTTTCCATCAAAACCGTAAAATAGTATTTATTCCGTAAAAACCGCAATATATCATTTGTCTGCCAAAAACTGTAAAATCACATTTTTTCTCAAAAAACGTAAAACCACATTTTCCCACAAAATCACATTTTCTCGCCAAAACCGCAAAATCACATTCTCACGCATAACATACAGCTGTAGTGCTTCTCCGAAAAGATAGGGTGGACACAAGCTTCACAATGAACGCTTCCATCACGTTCAGTAGCATCCTCAACAATCCTTAAGTTATGTTCGTCATGGGAGAATTGATTAATTACTCCCTCTTCAATCACTTTGAATGGGGAAACATCAATAATTTCTTCAGGCACACCTTCGAGCTCTTCCCCGTCCCACACATCATCCCTAGTTGCGCATTTAGAGTGAACCACATAATCAGGACATGTCGAACAAGAATAAGCTCCATACCTCCAATCCACTTTCTTGTGACAAATCAGACATTTCCAATCCTCGTAAGCAAGAGAATAGGTGTGAGAGATCCCGTGGTTGTGGCGATTGATGTTTATAACGTGTGGTAGCATGGTACAATCTTGATGGAACATGACTGCGCATTGAAGGCAAACATAAGGGCATCGTTCGCGAGGCTTGCCACAAATGTTGCAAGTGAAGGTATCAATCCTAGCCATAAGGGTGAGTGTATGCTTGTGGCACTTCGAGGTTTCCACAATGCATGGTGGGGGATTCTTGGAGCACCTCACATGCATGTTGAAATCGCATATCAAAACAGCGGTAGAAAAAGTTGTTGAGTTTTTTTCTGGCAGGTGTCACATTTTCCGCTAGAGTTATCAGGTGGCCCGTCAGTGAAAAGCTTGAGCCGATGGTACGGGTGGAACAAGCGGTCTCTATCGTCTAGTGAGCTTGGGACGCAGTCAATGTGCCACTTCTTTTTGCATAAAGTGCAATCAAAGCCCCTTCTTTCGAAAATTAGATAGTTAGACCATGATTAATGAAGATGTTTAGGAAGGATTCTTAAAAAATAATAATAATAATAATAATTTATTACAAGGGGTTCTTAAAATCTAAGAACACTTGTAAAAGTTTCTTTTTTTGACGCAAAAAGGCTATTCTATTACTCAAATTTGAGGTGGTGCAGCAAGCCACACCGGAATAGAACAACCCACAAAAAAACCAACAAGTTGAAGTCTAGCTAACCGAGCTAAGAGATCAACTTTCGAATTTGACACTCGTGTTACGAAAGACAACTTAAATAGCGGAAAAGCTGATTTCTCGCGCGCGAACTCGTGTAACTCTGTTGCAAATTCCCGCCACTCCTCAGGATTCGCAATCATGCTTATAACATCTTCATTATCAGTGTCAAACTCTTGAACCTCCGAGTGGTCTGCCATGCTCTGCATCGCCCAAATCAAAGCTTCAAGCTCTGTGTGTAGAGAAGATATTCACCGTACTTGATTACGAAACCCTAAGAGGGTACACTCTCCATTAGATCTAAATAAAGACCAGCCCAATCCACTATTGATGTTAGAGACCTTCCAGGAATCGTCCACTAGGCAGATATTACGCAAACATAAGGTTTGCGTGGATATGTCTCGAGTCACCAGACTATTCGGCAAGTCACTCTCATGAGATGCTTCCCAGGCGCGCCATTCAGAAATGGCAAGACTAATGCTCTCTGTAGCATCTCTCGTAATCCCCTGAAAAAGTTTTTCATTGCGTGCCTTCCATATGAACCACAATATCCACGGGAAGGATTCATGTTCGTCGTGACTATCACCATCATCGCGCCAAAATAAATGAGCCATGTTGCTATAGACGCTGGATGTTGGAAAAACCCTTAGCACTAACATGGAAGGAACTAAAGCCCAAATCTGAATCGCGGAGGGGCACTCAAAGAAAGCGTGAAAGACGATTCCTCCGTTGCGCCACATCTTATTTAAGAAACTTTTACAAAGGGTTCTTAGATTTTAAGAATCCCTTGTAATAATTTTTTTTTTCTAAGTACCTCTCTTGAATCCTCCATTAATAATGCTCTTACAGTCATCCCAAGTTTTAGGAAAACCAGGAAAAGTTTTCACTCTTGCTCTACTACGAATTTTCGACGGATCATAGTTAGGATACTCATCGCTCTCATGGGGGTGCCAGAAGTGCGCATAGAATCTTACCATGGCGAAAAAATTTTCTGGCTAAAGATTGCCTGAAAAAGAACATGGAAGTTACGAAAATGTCTTTGACAGAGGTACATAAACATAATAAGGATTCTTAGCTGTAAAACTAAGCAACGTTAGGCGCGTCTTTTCTTGTAGTTAAAAGTCACCTCACATTAAGAACAAATCAAATTGCCAATCAAAAATCAATTAAATTGAGCTAAGCCAAGTTAGCGAACTTTTTTCCTCTTTAAAAATTGTGGTCTTCGGTAGGGTGATTCTCTCTCTCTCTCGCCGTATATGTTTAACTTATGCATAGAGACACTAATAACGAATTTCAAAAAGACGGAGAGGATGAAGACAATTACGAGATTAAAGGTAGATAGAGCATGTCCTCCGATCTCGCATTTATTATTTACGGATGTTCTTTTGTACAGTAACAAGAGAGGAGGGTGTAGAGATTTTACGAATCTTGCACCAATATTAAAAAGTATCGGGTCAACAAATTAATTTCTCAAAATCATCTATTCAATTTAGGTATTCCGTCCCTGGTGATGTGCATGCATATATGAAATCACTTTTAGGTATCACGACCTTAGGAGGTACGGGCTCTTATATGAGCCTTCCCAAAAGCTTGGATGGGGCGAAAACACATATATTTTCCTTTGTTCGTAAACGCTTGCAAAGTACAATCAATGGGTGGACTTCAAGATTTATGTTCAAAGGGGGCAACGAAGTTTTGATTGAGTCGCTACGACATTACCTACTTATGTGATGTCCTGTTTCAGCTCATCCGAGGCTATAACCACAAAGCTCACCAGTGCGATTGCAAATTTCTGGTGGAACTCCGATAGGCAGCATAGAAGATTACATTGGCTAACTTGGGACAAGATGTGCCGACCGAAACACGTGCGGGGGTGGGAGGGGGGTGTATTGGCTTTAGGGTAATCGGAGATTTTAATACTGCTCTTTTGGCAAAACAACTTTGATAAATCTACCAAATTCACTTTCTGTGCGGGTTTTTAAAGGTCGGTGTTACCGTAAAATGACACCTTTGGATCCGATAAAGTGCTACTCTCCATCTTAGGGTTGGAGGAGTATAATTTCAGCGAGACTCTGGTAAACAAAGGGCTTATTAAGAGGGTGGTTATGGTCATTCCATATCTGTATGGGAAGATCCCTAGACCCCAGGTCCTGTCCAAAGGTCGGCTATTTGGCTAGGACAACATTGCCCATATATCACAGTTGATCAATTGATCGACCCGTTGACACACTCATGGAACCTCCCATTGCTTAAGGCAATCATTGTTCCATCTGATGTTAAGATAATTACTAGCTTACCAGTAAGTCAAACTTTCAAACAAGACTATTTGGGTTGACATTTTACTAAATCGGGTAAATGCACGGTCAAGTCGGGATATAGGGTGGGGCGAGAGGTTTCTACATGAGGTGGTGGCACTGGCGGTTATGGACCAGGGTTTGAATCTCTATATAACCATTTGTGGGGTATACAATGCCCACCTAAATTACAACATTTCTTATGCCAGATTCTGACGGGAAATATTTCGGTTAATAGGAACCTAAAGAGGTATGGCATCACATGTGATATGTATTGTCCGCATTGTGAGGCGGATACAAAAACAGTGAATCGTGTTTTTTTAATCTCCTCCTTCGGCACAGATTTGGGCTTTTTCAAAAATACCTCCCCCTTAGAAAATTTTTCTACATCTTCGGTCTATACAAATTTTGATTATTTATTTTGGAGATCCTCTTTGAGGAGGAGGGGCAAACATTGAGTTAACCCATGGATTCTTTGGTGTTTTTGGAAGGCCAGAAATGACAAAGCTGAGATTGCTCGTGACGAAGAGATGTCGACTCCACAATCACCCGAAGTGGTTCATTGTCACCGACTACGGAGGTTACCACGTTCTCTGAATGCAGGTGTCTAGTTAATGGTTCATGGAAGGACGAAGATATCTTCACAGACATGGGATGGCATTGTATTCAAGGAGGTCTACTGAAGTATTGATGGGGGGCTAGGAATGTCCGACGTAATCTCACTCCATTATATACTGAAGAACATGTGCTAATCAGGATGATGCAATGCATGATATCTCAACAGAAGAGATATGTGGCTTTTGCAACATATAGTACCAAACTAGTAAAGATGGTTGCATCTCCAAAGGATTGGCCAACTTTTCAAATATACTTGGAAGAGATTGAGAAGAGCAAAAGGGAGTTTTATTTTAATTTCTCTTTCGTTTATTCCACGCAGTTTGAACACAAAAGCGGATAAATTAGCACGTAGTAGTTGACAAATACCGCATGTTATGTGTTACGTAAGCTTTGCACTTCCGGTTTGGATTTCCAAACCTTTTTAAATCAAAACTGTCGACAAAAAAATAGTTAAACAAAAAATTTAGTAGTCAATAGTTAATTAAAAAATATACTTATGTCCTGAATAAAATAACCAACCTCTTTAGCTGTTGGGAAGCAACTAAGCCAATTGGTTTGTTATCTTTATCTCTTTAGGTACGATCAAGTCAAGTATAAATTAAAGTTTTCTTAATTACAATACTAAAGAAAGACCAAGTCATTAAGCCAAATTAGTGATCGGAGTTGTGTTTAATACTAAATACTGTACTAAAGTAAGATTAAGTCCTTAAGCTTAATTAGTATCCTTTTTTGCTGGCAATCCAAAGAAAACGTGCATCCAGCATATGATACCAAGCCAAAGAGTTTACTAGAAATGTTGACTTGTGGGATGAAGTTGAAGTTGCATTGCTTCAGTGAACATGTTACTTGTGAAGTATCAATTTTTTTTCAGTGAAGATTTGTGAACAATGTTGCATACAGTAAAATGTCCTGTAACATTTTTTTAACATAGTAATCAACCAAATCAACTTTTAATCTGCTGTAAACTCACTTCGTACTTAATATATAAAAAGTGGGATTTATGTAACAAAGAAAGTTTATCTCCTCTAAGAACTCGCCAAGAAAAAGAATTTTCAAACCTACATGACCCAGTGGATCAAGGAGAAAGAAACAATGTCTCAAATCTCTCTTTCGAGAAATCGAATCTTTGTATCGTTGGATATGTTTTGCCATTTAGATAACCAATACAATAAGGAGCTCCTCTCAAACACACACATGATTCTGGTAATACTGAGAACCCGCGAAAGCTCTTATCAACAACAACCCTCCAACGATCATATTTGAAGTCGTAGACTTGAACCTTTGAATCAGAAAAAGAACCACAACGAAACCTAACCATTTTGTAATCATTACAACTTGATGATGATGATGATTGGTTATTAATGTATCCAAGACCATAAGCATACACGGAATGTTGGTTAAATAGACCCTATACAGAAATTTGAAACTATATAAAAAAAAGATAAGTTTAGTAAATAAAAAATGGAAACTATCATAAAAAAATTATAATAATAGACCCTATGGATGGGTTAAATGTAACTATGATGTCTCTCATCATGATGGAGATACAAGTTCAGGACTCGGGTGGGTGATAAGGAATGCCCATGGAACATTCCTTCATGGAGGCATGGGCAAATTTCAAGGAAGACAATCAGTTGAAGAGGCGGAGGCTGAAGTATTGCTATGGGCACTTCAAGCGTCTTGGGGACTAGGATACCGATGTGTGGAGTTCACTGGAGACAATATGACTCTTAATAAGATCATCAGTGGTGACCTTCGAAATTTGAAGCTTCAACATTACCTATCAACAATTAACGGATGGAGGGATTCTTATGAGCGGATCAAGTTCAGTTTTGCGTGTCGTGCTGCAAATATGTGTGCTGATATGCTTGCTCGAAAAGCAGTTCATTCTGCTGAACCATGGACTATTTATAATAACTGCCCTTTGTTCTTACATGCATCTGTAATCAACGATATTACTCACTGGTAATAATATATGAGGTTTGCTGTTATAAAAAAAAGACCCTATACCGAAATTTGAAACTATATAAAAAAAAATAAGTTTAGAGCATCTCCACTGTAGAACCTCTACTAGATGTTCTTAATTTTTTTTTGTCAGATTTTTTTTTTTTAAAAAAAAATTTAATTCTGACCAATCGCGGACCACCATGTGTCGTGGGACCCACATAAACAGTGTAAGAGGCATCTCTTATTTATGTGATTTAAGAGATGCCTCTTACGTGGAACCCGCGTTTAGGGAGCTAAGGACCCTCCAAAAACTCTACGATAGAAGTGGTCTTAGTAAATAAAAAATGGAAACTATCATAAAAAGTAAAACATTAGTTTTCTAAAACGGAAACTATAAAATCAAAAAAAAGTTAAGTAAATAAAAAAAAATGGAAACTATAACTTCCAAAATAGAAGCAATAAAAGATATAATATTCATAGTGTAAAATTAGAAGACTAATATTTACACAATATTTTTTCTCTTTTTGTGACTATTTCAAAACATGTCACTACCTACGGAGTTTCCGATGGAAAATATATCGTCGGAAATCCGTCGGAAATTTCCGACCTTATTAACGTGGTCAGAAATCCGTAGGCAATATCCTACCGATTTCCAACGGATATTAAAAAATTATATTTTCCTACCAATTTCTGACGAAAAATCAAACTGTTATATTAACGTTATACAAAGGTTGACAATCGGTCGAAAATCGGTCGGAAATTTTTTACCGATTTCCAACGGATATGTAAACGTTATGATTTCCTACCGATTTCCAACGAAACTCGGAATTTGTCGGAAATCAGTGGTAGGAAACGGTCGGAAATTTTTGACCGATTTCCAACGGAACTCGTAGTTTGTCAGAAATTGATGGTAGGAACACGGTCGGAAATTTCCGATGGATTTTTGAGTGTCTTTCTGACAACTTTTGTGGTCGGAATTCCGTTGGAATTTTCGTCGAATTTTCGATCGAAAATTTTTTCCGACGAAATAAAATCGGCGGCCAATTTCGGTCGAAAATCGGTCGGAACAGGACATTTTCTACTGATTTCCAACGGTTTCGTCGATAGAAAATTTTCCTATTTCTAGTAGTGTGCTTAATACTGAATATCTATAAATTAATTTTCGATAAATTAATACATCGATAAATCAAAAATTATTTCTATAAAATAATAATTTATTTTATTAGTAAAATATATTCGCCATAACATTACTAATTTATAGAGATTTTTACTCTATTTTTATGGTAGTTAGCATAACAATACATGTATGTTTTAATTTTATTGTGTTGATATTAATTATTTTCATAATTGTGTGCACGAATGATTTTTTCATAATTAAAGTACATACGACTGAAATTTTCTCACTAGGTAAATGAACTAAAGGATATATATGCTTACATGATGAATTATTCCAGATTTGGTAATGAACACTTTTAAGTCATATCTTATTATAGAACTCACTAGATTGTAGAATATGTCATCGCTAATTATAGATTATGATACATTTCAATATAATAGCTAGTATAGATTTGTATACACAATTTCTTCAGATTGTTTAGATCTTAAAAAAACTAAATAGTATATCATACTTTAAAGAACAAGAAAAACTATTAGTATTTTAAAGCTTTTCTTCTTTTTCCCTAGTTTCATATTTTATAATTGCTAATGATTATCCTCTCATTACACACAAAAGATTTAAAATAATAAATATGAAATTTGAAACAATTAAATATAAATGAGGCCACAATTTCTTACCACCTCGGTTGGCCAAGCTCACTTACCTGGGTTTGAATCCGAGGTGATACTTTTTTCAGGGAACTACTAAGCCGCTAGACTGATGACAAAAAAAAATATAAATGAGGCATATAGTTTACGTTTAAAATTTTTAAATAAAAGGTGCACTAAAACTAAAAAAGAGAACTAAAAGTTGATGTTTTTATCAATTAGATTAAATTTAAATTATTTAAAATTTGAAATGTTAGGAATCTTCTACTTCATTTAGATTTTAAAATCAAAATGTTTATAAAAGTGCATGGATAGTTAACTTGATCATATATATTCTTGATTAAACGTCACAGAGCGAGTATAATCGTCGACTAGTTCATTCTCTAATTTTTCTAATTAGTCTAAAGCGTGACATCATTTTCGACTGATCAAATAGAAAGTGAAAGTGTTCCCTAAAAAAATTGAATCAAGCGTGGATGAGATTACGCATTTCCTCAAATCTTTCTTACCTCTCGATCTTCAGACCATCTTTAACAAATGATCTTATTGGGTATCTTAATAATTTTTATAATTAAAAATTAGGGATGAACCCCACTATTTTTTAAGAAGCGGTTCCTCCTGTTGTTAAACAAAAAATGTTTTTTGGGTGGTATTTGTACTATTCACGGATCCCATCGTCACGTGGCATTCCGCGATTGGTGAATATTTTTTTTGTTTTTAAATTGAACCAAAAAATAAATAAATAACTCAATTTAAGAAACTCTTAATGGAATTCTTTGATAATCACGCTCTCCAACTGTGAGCTTTAATCATTTATTTATATTTGGTTGTACGAACAATTCTTAGTCAAAATGAAAGTCGAATTGTGAAATATATTTCCACCCATTCTCTAGACCGTGTATGAATTAATTAAAGTCTTTTCTTGATGAATCATGAAAACCCATTGACCAATTTCAAACATTACGGCCGACAAGTTGTCAAAAAAAAAAAAATCTTGTCGCAGAAAAGAATATATTTCCACTCTTATCATCTATGTATGCCTATATATGTCACAATAGTTAAATGACTTTGTTCAAACTCTTTAAATAAAAATTCGAAAATAAGAAGCTTGTTTTTCAAGATTATTAGTCATAAATCTTGATAATATTGAACTAAGTTAAAACATATATTCTCTCTGTCCCACTTTATTGGATGTTTTTTTTTCATTTTATAATTTGTTTTGTAAGTTTGTATGCAAATTTCAATGTTATTTGATGGTTTTGGGACAAAAGAAATATAAAATAGAATTAAAAAACTATTATGGAAACTCTTGTAAGATGCAAAAATGCAAACAAATGAATTCAACGCTTCGGTTTAAACGTCTTCAGAGAGGGAAGCAAGCATACAACTTACTAACTACCATTCACGTTCACTAGCTTTTTCTTTTTGAACCTATTTTGCTAAAAAATTAATGCAAGGTTGGCCCAATGACAGGCTTGGAAGGTTAAGAAAATTATGTTAGTATACTTTCTTTTTCAATTTCACTGGACAAAAACTATTTCAACTTCTACCGACAATTATATTTATATACTATACAAATGTTTATGTATGTGTTATTTTTCTAACGCTGAGATTTTATTAATATTTAATAAGATACATATTTGTAAATTACGTAAAGAAAAATAAGACAAATATAAACATGGTGGATAACAATTAATTTACCTATTCTATTTTGGATGGTTTTTCTATGATACTGACAGTCCTGTTCAAAATTAATTTTACTTCACACTGTTTGCCCTTCTTTTATCCACAATAGTGGCTTGAATAGAATACAATTTGATTATGAAAGAAACTCGTCGCCAGAAGCATGAGTCTTCTTTTTCCCTTGCAAATTACTTTGTAGAATACTGAAATGGTAGAATCCAAAATAGAAGCTCAGCATGAAAAGCGAGTTGAAGTTGTTGATGCACCTCTTAAAGCTTAGTCAAACTGTCAACCTTCCAATCCGACAACACTCCGTCGATCTTCTAATCTGGTAACATCCGTTGATCTTTTAATCCGACAGCACCCGTCGAGCTTCTGGTCTGACAAAAAAATCATATCTATAACACCAAAATTCACCAACTCCAAAACACCAAAATAGATTCGATCCAAACCATAAAAAACGAAAGAGAAAAAATAAAAGAGATAGCAAAAGAAACATTAAAAGGACCGATAACGATATTTAAACAACCACCCGTCGCTAGTCACTAAATCCAAGATGAAGGGAAGACGAGGTTACTGCTAAGGTTTTGTTTTGATTATAAACTTTTCTGTGTATATGAAGTATGTATTTACGAATTTCTGAAGTATATTGTAAGTATTTTTCAAAAAGTAATGATAAATGTTTCTTTTATGAAAGTTAATGTTATTCACCGTACTATCTGGCATCCCCAACATATTAGGGTTGAATTTAAGTGGCCAACTCACCCCTGACAATTTCATTTAAATTCCATATGTCTACGTCCACTTACCAATTTGATTTTTGTACCAAACAAGTATTGAATTAAATTGAATATAGAATCTAAATATTAATTCCCTTTTTGAGTACTACTACACTATATTCACACATCACTCCAAAATCTTCTTGCGGACATAACAAGTAGGATCAGCTTTTAGATTATTATAGCATTAATTTTTCAACTAATTTATGAACAACTAAACCTAAAAACACATACATTGAGCAACAATGCATATGATTATATATATAATAATCTGTTCCTTGAATAGCATAAAACAAAAGCTACTCATTGAACAAAGATAAAGATAGTGACACACACACATATGTAAGACTAAATGAGACATAACACATAATTAAATATTAATTACCACACACGCATTTTTTTAAAGAAAATAACATATTATAAAACCAAATTATTTATGCATCAAGTCCTTGAAACGATCCTGGCTTTGAGAGAATTTTTCATCACGACCGTGAACGCATAAGTCTCCGTCGGGTCGGGTGGATAATCCGGATCTTGGACCCATTTAAATGAATGGATCATCCGAGCAAGCATCAAGTTGATGTGTAGAACACCTAAAGACCAAGCCGGGCAGATCCGACGACCCGCTCCAAAAGGCAACATTCTAACGCCACGTGTCCCGGTCCAGTCAGCATCAACACCGTCTCCACCGGTTAAAAACCTCTCCGGTTTAAACTTACCCGGATCCGACCAAATCTTCGGGTTCTCAGTAACCCATGCAGTGTAAAATTCCACATATGCCCCTGCCGGTATATCATACCCTCCAAGCTCAGTATCTTTAACGGCGGCGTGAGAGAGAAGAAAATGTCCCGGAGGATGACGCCGGAGAGTCTCTTTCACTATAGCCTCCAAGTACGGCATCTTCGCCACGTCATCCTCTTCAACGACGCCGTTTTTGCCAACGACCATAACAACTTCCTCGTATAGCTTTTCTTGAATAGTTTGGTCGGTTACTAGATGATTTAACGCCCATTCAAGAGTCGTTGCGCTCGTGTCCGTACCGGCCGAGACAATCTCTGAACACAAAGTCACAATCTCTTCATCTTTGAGCTCACCGCCTCGCTCCACCGGCTTCAAACCAAACAAAGAATCCACATAAGCCGCACCTATGGGACTCACCATCTCTTCGTTAGGAGTCTCCTTAGCGTCCACGAACTTACGTCGGTTTCGAATCAACGGTACGAGACAGTCAAGCTGCGTCTTCCTCAGGGCTTTCGCTTCTCTAACTTGACGCCGAAACAACGGAGTAAACACCGGTAAAAAGTCCGGTAAAGTCGGAGAAGTTATAAGCATAACGTCCTTAAGTACATTCTCTATGTTCTTGATCTTTTCCTCGCTGATCTTGGCTCCAAAACAAAGACATATCAAGATGCTACATATCGTTAGCCTACATTGACTCATAACCTCGACGAAGCCTCTCTCAATGCTCTCCATTTGAATCCTCTTCATATGATTCTCCATAGCCCAAGTTCTTATCCACGAGCATTGTTTCACTCTCATTGGGGTCACTAGCTCTGTCACAAAGTTTCTCCTCAGTGTCCGCCACAAAGATCCATACTCCGCCGAGTTTATAGCACATTTTCCGACGCTAAACATGAGCCGGATAGGCGAGTCCGGTGGCCGAGAGGCGAACGTGGCGCCGCGTTGGACTAGCGCCTCGTGGATGAGTTTTTCATCGGTAACGATAATCATCGTACGTTGTCCCATTTGCATGGTGAATATGGGACCATACATTTTACGTAAGTCACGCATTAGGAAGACGAAATGGCGACGTTGGAGTATGACTTGAAGTAGGTTTCCGACTAGTGGCCATCCTTTTGGTCCCGGCGGAAGGTTTAGTCGATATTGGCTGATTCCGGCTGAGGAGTAGCGGCGCCACCATTTGTGGATGAAGTAGAGAGCAAACAAGAATATGATAACATCGGTGAGATCCATATTTGTTATCATTAGAGAGAGAGAGAGATGAAGAATGTTAGATAGAGATTAGGGCAAGTTTATGGTGAGAAGATGGTTAGGGTTCTTATATAGAGAAAGTAGACGAGAATGTGTGTGTGGTGAAGTGAATTTACCACATGAACCTACTAGCAAGTAATTGGTTTCACCAACCATATGTGTGCATTTACTTCTTACTCATAACGCTTCTATCGACTAAGTTTATAACTACATTTTATCCTAAGTAATCTCTAACTATAATCATGGCATTATAATTGATCTAATTGAGTTATAATTCCTATAATGATATATATAGGGGACACATTAATTAGTCTTTTAAGTTTTTCTTAATATTTTTATCATGTACGTTTGCAAGTCTCGTACTTATGACTTTTGTTATTTAGTCTATGGTTTAGGTTGTTTAGGCGAAAAATAACTTTAGTCTTTAGTTGTTATATTTAAATGTCAACTAAATATAGTTTTTATATTTAGTTTTGAGAATTAATGTCAAAACTAAATATTGTTGTTATATTTAGTTTTGAGAATTAATGTTAAAATAACTTTTTGTTTTTCAAAATCCATTTTTTAGGCCATTCAAGTTGGTTGAGAAATGCAGATTTACTAAAATTTAGGGAATTTAGTTTTTTTTAAAGATATTACTATTTTCTTAAGAGAAACAAAAGGCCATGTTTTGTGGCTTTCTCAAAAGTTGTGGTAAAAAAAAAATTCCTAAAAATATTATAATTTGTGTCAATCAATATCCATCTTTATTTATCAATCTAAAATCTACACCAAAAACCAAAATCAAAAAGTTCAAAATTTAAAAACCAAAAATCTAAAACCAAAAACCATTTCTAAAACCACAAACAACCAAGACCTTAGTTTGTCTATCGTAGTATTCTTGTTAAGAAAACGAATAGAAGGATAACCTAACCTACAAACTATATATGTTTTCGTCTTGGAATAAAAGTTTTGACATTAATTTTCATACATATTAAGAAATACTGAAATACATTACAAGATTAGTTCTACATGTTCTTCTTATTGCTTTAAAAACTAAAATTGATTTATTAACTGAATAAATTAAGGGAAGACAAACCGAGTGAATTTGCTATATATCCAATAAAAAAACATTAATCATGAAGTTGGAAGTGACAAAAAGTAAAAATAAATAATCAGGTTGTTTTAAAAAATCACTTTCATCTTCAATGAGGTTAAAATTGTAATTACAATTTTTTAGAGATTTGAAAAATGAAATAATGGTGGATGCTCTGTCATTCTTTACAATTATCCAAACAAATAAACTTAAAATGTAAATCATGTGTACTTATAAAACAAAATAAAAATTTAAAACATGAATTTTTTCCAAAAGGAATCTATTTTTATAATTACTGACAGCTGATATTACATATAAAAAAGGTACTGTGTGTGGAATGCCCATATTTTATATATTCTCTATAGATGTTTTAGAATTTCTCCCATCTAAGAGCAGGTGCAACGGAGGTGTTAGAGAGTTCTTAGCGCTGGAACAAAAAAAAAAACATTATAAAAGAGGTGGGACCCACATTTGTTAAGAACTCAGCTTCTTCAATGTCTTGTTTAAGCACCGATATTTGATGAGTAACCAACACTGTTTACGGGCCTCACGTGTACGTGGCGGCCCGCGATTGGTCCCCATATATATATTTTTTTTTTGAATTAGAAAAAGAAGAAAATAATAATAAAAAAATGTTTAAAAAATTTTTTAGGAACTCCAATGGTGTTACCACCATTGGAGATGCCCTAAGTATTATGTAAAACAATATAATCAATAATTGAACACTCCATTAAACACGGAATCTATACTAGTTGGTATGTGTAAGACAGAAGTCTTTGAGTCTTAATTACTGTCTGTACAATTAACAGAGAGACAGGTAGATGTTAGTTGGCCAAGTGTTAATGTCTTTATTGGGTCAATTTATTTTCCTTTTTACATTTTTTTTTCACTTTATCATGTAAAATTTCAACTCTTTTTCTCAAAAGTATAGCTAGGTTTTATAGATTATTCATCTCTTTTTTAGACTATGCTTATATAATATATACACGTAGATCAAAATTAATGCTATGTAATCAATACGGCCCCGTAGATAGCTTTGAATACGTTTCCAACTTTACAATAATTCAACCCGAGAAAACCATTTCACCTACTTTTATGGTTATATACGAAGAGGACATTCACTATAACATTATAAAAATAAATCTTAAAATGGTTATAGTAACACTAGTACACATTCTCGATGAGATGTTATTGTCTAAAACGACCACAAATGTTACAATATGATCATTTTACCAAATGTTACAAGGTGTTCATCATCTTCCTGCCACTGTTGATAGGGTTACTCCGTTTATAGATAACTCATAGTCGGATGGCACTAACCGGTGTTTACATTTTAGTACATTTGTGAACGTTGGCTGTTTCGGAATCGGGAGATCATGATCGTTGCTCAACATATAAAGGATTTGTGAAACTGTGGGTCTGTCATTAGGATGATCTTGAACACAAAGAAGTGATATGTGAACGCACCGAGTTGCTTCTTCTAAAGAATATGAATCACCTAATACTTCATCTACGATTCTTACAACTTTTGTGTCACACCAAGATTCCCATGCCTGAAAATGAGCAACAATATACATTTTGAGATTCATAAAAAACACATCTACACATTTTGAGTTTTGTAACTTAAGTTATATTATTTTAAAAAACTTAAGTTATTTATTTATCAAAATGACACAACAAATGGAACAGAAAGATTTGTTCGATGAAAAATTGTCTTTATAGTTGTTTCTTATAATTTATAATAGAAATAATAATTCAAACTATAAAATAATAATGATAAATAATTTGACGACATGAGCTATATATGCACACATATATAGAAACACTTACATACGAAATGAGACTGTGATTCTGATCGTTAAATTTAGTTGCCTTTTTGCCTGATATGATCTCTAATAACAATACTCCAAAGCTGTATATATCCGATTTCTCAGAAATCATTCCTCTTAATGCATACTCCGGTGACATATAGCCGCTAAAATTAACCATTATACCAAAAGTAAATCCCATAAATTTTATGTCTATACATGTTAAAAAAAATTCTATTTAAATTTAGTAAAAAGTAAAAACACAATACCATATATTTCCCTTTTATCAAACATCATTTGAAAATACCATTGGCTGTTAACAATTTTTAAGTGATATCTTTGATAAAAAGAATATGATATTGTGTTTTTTTTAATTAAAATGTATATCAAAAATTTATGAACATGAATATACATAGAATTTAAGTGTTAGAATTTTGAAAACAATCAAGACCATAGAAACATGTACACTTACAATGTTCCTACAATTTTTTCGGTTTTGTCATCGATTTGTTTGCAACCAAAAATCCTCGCGGTCCCAAAATCCGAGATCTTAGGATTCATCTCATCGTCGAGAAGAATGTTGCTTGCCTTAAGATCTCGATGGATGATCTTGAGACGCGAGTCTTCATGGAGATATTGAAGTCCTTTTGTTGTTCCAATTACTATTTTCATACGCTTCTCCCAATCTAATTCCTTGGATTTAAGAGGGTCTATATATTCGCCCCCACATCAAAAAGAAATAAAATTTTAAGTGGTTATGAAAATAGATATATACTAGTGGTTTTAAATTCACAACTTAGCAATTTGATGAAATATCTCAAACCTTACCAAAGAGTAAAACATCAAGACTCTTATTGGACATGTACTCATAGATAAGAAGCTTCTCATCTCCTTCCACACAATATCCTAAAAGCTTCACAAGGTTCTTATGTTGAAGTTTTATGATCAAAACGACTTCGTTTTTGAACTCGATAAGACCTTGAGTTGACTTTTTGCATAACCTTTTGATTGCCACATCAATTCCATTTGGTAGATTTCCCTAACCATCAAAAATCAAATTTCTTTACTTCTTGAAACAAATTCATTAGATTGTCTAAGAGCATGATTAATGTGGGTCTCTTAGGGTGGAGTTCTTAGGGTCGGTTAAAAGACGGTCTCTTAGTTTTTAACTAAAAAAAAGCTAAGAACCGTCTCTTAAATAAAAAAAATCACTACCTTGTAGACCGGACCGAAACCACCTTGTCCTAACTTGTTTACCTCAGAGAATGCATTTGTTGCAACCATTATGTCTTGTAGATTAAGATAAAGCATATGTTCTTCATCATTGATCTCTTCATCAATTATGCCTCCTCCAAGTATCTCCTGGCTCTGTTTTTCATCTGCAAAACTTTCCATCTTTAGCCAATCTTGTACAATTATAGTAACATCTCGTCCGAAAACTTACCTTTTTGTGCTCTTTCGCTTGCCGGTTTAGATGAAAAGCAACGATACAAACTAATGAAAAGTCCAGCTGCTGCTAATGATGGTACTAAAACCGATACCACAATGGTTTTGTTTTTCCTTGAGGTTTCTTCTGGGCTTCCTAGACCACCTAGACAAGATAAAGAAAGCTTAAGAAATCTCCTTCTAAGTTCCTCGAATATACGGTTTTAGAAATACTAACCTTGGTGTGAGATGTTGTTTGTAAGTCTAAGGTAAAACGTTTTGCCTTCGCTATTGTTTGCATCAAGTTGTTGAAGATTGCAAATATCACTTGACCAAGTCAAACAACGGTTTCCATCATAGGCATAGGCCTTGCAGTGACAATAATCTAAGCAAGCCGAGGCGCATGTCGTAAAAGGAGTATCTTTCAAGACAATTTCTTCCGGATCAGTGGCTAGTTTCATGTGATCAATAGCAAGAAAGTTGTCATTTCTCTTGCCACATTGAGACATGTATGAGTTATCACCTATACAACCACCACCAGATGAGTCCTTGACCGAACTCGAACTCGAGGACTTGCGCTTTATGTAGTTAGGAACACATTCGCAGGACGAGTTCTCGTTGCATATCTCAAAAGGACCACAATGACCATAAACTCTACACTTCTGGGTCGGTTCAGACCAAGTAGAATGCCAACGTTGGTGCTCCTCAAGCCAATTGTAAGCTCTTAACTGTCCCCAAACATCGATAACTAAACGAAACGGGCTTTGCTCACTTACAGAGTATGTGATGTAGGACTCATTCACATCGAATTCAAAGCTCAAGTTACGATTGAATCTAATATCTATAACTTCTTTGAAAGCTCCAAGTCCATCATCCCATGCCCCACTTGACCAATATGATGAGTTAGATCCATTCCAAAACATCACAAGAGAGTTTCTTGTAATAGGATCAACCTCAAGAGAGTATAAACCGGGCGATGGATCTTCTAAACCGTTCCAAGAAACGAGAAGTTTGCTTCTTGTCCTCGGTCTAATGTTGTCTAACCGAAGTTTAGCACCAGGAAGCCAAGTATCCGAGGGATTGTCGAAACTCTGCCACAACACGGTTTCGGTTGAATTAGCCTCATTTCTCAAGACTAGATTACCATTATCAAGCAGAACCGCTTGCACATCGTCGCCTCGGCTTCTAGTACTAAGCCTAGTACTCGACCAAACTACACTCCCGGTGGCATCATCTTGAAGAACTAAGTTCCCATTTAAGATCTTTAAATAGATGTTATCTTTATACCGGACAGGAGATTTCCGATTCGCAACCCAAACAATAGTCTTTGGATTGAGATGCTTGTACCAAATGCCTAAGTAGAACAAATTAGAAGTACCTTGTGAGAAGAGGCCGAGTTCGAAGATGCCACCACTAGAAACAATGGTATGGATTCCATGAAGAGGTTTGTCGATAGAGATTGTGTCGGTTGATGAAGAAGAACCTTGAGGAGACAATAACATCATCAAGAATCCATAGGTGTGTATGAAGAACATGATCTTTTTGTAGTTAATCATTTTTTAGAAATGACCATAAGAGCAGAGGATTGTGTAGCAATTTAATATAAATCACATGATGAAAGAGTCTTATGGTTATGGACACATCCTTGACCTACGAGTCAACATATTTGCACGTTGAAACGTGAGAGCAAGAATTAAAGTTGGAAGACTAAGAATGATGAGAATAAAATCAACTTCACGTACATCAAACGTTCTTTACTATTCTAATGGATTCCATTTGAAAACAATGGGGAAGTTTCTATAACATACCTTGAAGCAACTTTAAAAATCTATACCGTTAAAACTAAACTACACAACTTTTTCATGTGTGATTTTTTAAAATAGATTTGTCTTAAAAATGTAATTAAATGTATCTAATAAATCAAAAGAAATAATTTATATAAACTATAAAAATTTCAGTTTAATCATTTGATCTTTTAAAATAAAAAATACACCAACGAGTTTTATTTCACGGTACTTCGAATATCGAATATTATCCAAACCGAAGTCGTACTCAAACCTGTACGAGTACCCGAAATCCCAAACCTAAATCTAAACCCGAAATTTGAAATAATTACAAAATCTAAAAAAATTGAATTGGAAACCGAAATTCGAAAGAACCGAAAATCCCGAACCCGATACTTGAAAAATCTAAACATGATCAACCATAAATTGAATACATAAAAATTAAAAAAATACTCGCGCGGTCGCGCTAGTCAAACTCTAGTTATTATTATTTTTCGAAGTTGGGTTTTAATATGCTCTTATGCTGTTTGTGATGTGGTTTGCGCCTTTAGAGCATCTCCAATTCTATTCTATTTTTCACTCTATAATAGAGTAAAAAATAGTTTTATTACCGACGAAGTGTTGACCCAACAGTAAAAACCTCTCTATTAAAAAGGTCACGAGTTCGAGCTGCGCTGGGAAGGGTGGTTCGCCAAAGTCGAATATCTTATATGTTATGACCCCGTTCTGGGAGGATTAGGGCCCAAGTGATGTTTAAGTCACTTAAAACAAAATAATAACTCTTAAACATCATTTCAATTGAAAAAGGAGTATATAGAAAAGTTTAGGTACAATTTCACATAGTGAATGATATCATTTACAGAACATTGCATAGTGTTTATCTTCCTTCCATTGTTGATTGCGTTGCTTCGTTTATAGAGAAGACGTAGTCGGACGGCACCAACCGTTGGTTGCGGTTTAGTACATTTGTGAACGTTGGCTGTTTAGGAATCGGGAGATCATCATCGTGGCTCAACATATAAACAATTTGTGATACTGTGGGTCTGTCATTAGGATGATCTTGAACGCAGAGAAGTGCTATGTGAACGCACCGAGCGGCTTCTTTTAACGAATACGAATCACCCAATACTTCATCTACGATGCTGACACCTCTCGTATCGCACCAAGATTCCCATGCCTCAAAATTAGCAACGATATCACATTTTGTGTATTGATTTAAGTCAGTCTAATGATATGAACTATGTAAAGAAGCACTTACATGAGAAATTAGACTGTGCTTTTCGTCGTTATGAACAAATCTAGTCGCTTTTTTACCTGATATGATCTCTAATAACAAAACTCCAAAGCTATATATATCAGATTTCTCGGATATCATTCCGCCTAACGCATACTCTGGTGACATATAGCCGCTGAAATTAACCATTGTACCAAAAGGTAAGTCCTAGGAGTTTGATAATAGACAGAGAGGCTGCATTTTCTTTTAGTGTTAAGAAACAACCAAAACCATGAAAACTACACTTACAATGTTCCAACAATTCTTTCGGTCTTGTCATCGATTTGTTTGCAACCAAAAATCCTTGCGGTTCCAAAATCCGAGATCTTA
The DNA here is from genome assembly GCA_900406275.1 of Anastatica hierochuntica. Taxonomy (NCBI): domain Eukaryota; kingdom Viridiplantae; phylum Streptophyta; class Magnoliopsida; order Brassicales; family Brassicaceae; genus Anastatica; species Anastatica hierochuntica. Next base: position 4,698 of record OVAN01002236.1, on the reverse strand, counting down.
GGATTCATCTCATCGTCTAATAAAATGTTGCTTGCCTTAAGATCTCTATGGATGATCTTGAGACGCGAGTCTTCATGCATATATTGAAGTCCTTTTGTCGTTCCACTCACTATTTTCATACGCGTCTCCCAATCCAATTCCTTTGATCTAAGAGGGTCTATATATATACATGTTCCCACAACAAAGAGAAATTAAAACGTTGAGGAGGAATTTTAGAAATAGATACTAATGGTTCCGATTTCAAATTCACTTACCAAAGAGTAAAGCATCAAGGCTCTTGTTGGACATGTACTCGTAGATAAGGAGTTTCTCGTCTCCTTCCACGCAATATCCTAAAAGCCTCACAAGGTTCTTGTGTTGAAGCTTTATGATCAAAACCACTTCGTTCTTGAACTCTATCAGACCCTGGCTTGACCTTTTTGATAGCCTTTTGATTGCTACATTAATTCCATTTGGTAGATTTCCCTAACCATCAAAAAATCGCTTAGCAATCAGTCACTTTGTGGCAACTAAGATGAAACTAATTCATTACCTTGTCTAGATCATTTGTTTATTACCTTATAGACAGGACCAAAACCACCTTCTCCTAACTTGTTTTCCTCAGAGAAAGCATTTGTTGCAACCATTATGTCATGTAAATTTAGGTTAAACATTTGTTCACCATCGTCATCAAGCATCTCCTTGCTCTGTTTTCTGTCTGTCAGATATGAAAAAAAAACCCATCTCTCCGAAACTTAGTAACAAATCTTGTACAATGAATAAAAAGCTCATGAAAATACTAATGTTACCTTCTTGTGCTATTTTGCTTCTTGGTTGAGATGAAGAGTAACAATAAAAACTAATGAAAAGTGCAGTTGCTGCTAATGATGGTACTAAAACAGATACCACAATGGTTATGTTTTTCCTTGAGGTTTTCTTTAGGCTTCCTGGATCACCTAAATGAGATAAAGATTCTAATGAAGCTTCAAAAAGATCTCCTGCTAAGTTCCTCGAATACAGTTTTAGAAATGCTAACCTTCGTTTGAGATGTCTTCTGAAGGAGTAAGTCTGACATAAAACGTCTTTCCTTCGCTGTTATTTGCATCAAGTTGTTGCAGATTGAAGATATCAGTTGTCCAAATCAAGCATCGGTTTCCATCGTAGGCATAGGCCTTGCAAAAACAATAAGATAGGCATGCCGAGTCGCATGTCATAAAAGGAGTGTCTTTCAAGGCTCTTTCTTCCGGATCAGTGGCTAATTTCATGTTCTCAAGAGCAAGAAATTTGTCATTTCTCTTACCACATTGATCCGTATTTAAATTCTCACTTATGCAACCACTAGCTGAGTCATTGATCGAGTTAAAGGTCTTGCGAAATATGAACGTAGGAAAACATTCGCAGGACGAGTTCTGGTTGCATATCTGAAACGAACCACAGTGACCATAAACCTTACATATCTGGCTCGGTTCAGACCAAGTAGAATGCCAACGTTGGTTCTTCTCAAGCCAATTGTAAGCACTTAACTGTCCCAAAACATCGATAACCAAACGAAACGGGTTTTGGCCACGTACTGAGTATGTGATGTAGGACTCATTCACATTGAGTTCAAAACTCAAACTAATATCTCTAACTTCTTTGAAAGCTCCAAGGCGATCATCCCATGCTCCGCTCGACCAATATGATGATTTAGATCCATTCCAAACCATGACTAGAGAATTTCTTGTAATAGGGTCAACCTTGAGAGAGTAGCGACCCGGTGATGGATCTTCCAAGGTGTTCCAAGAAGTGAGATATGTACTTCTTGTCTCTGGTCTGATGTTGTCCAACCGGATTTTTGCACCAGGAAGCCAAGTATCTGAAGGGTTGTCAAAACTCTGCCACAACACCACAGAAGATGAAGTAATCAGGACTAAATTACCGGTATCAAGCAGAACCGCCTGAACATCAGCACCGCTTCTAGTATAAAGCAAAGTCGACCAATACACGTCCCCGGTAAAATTATCTTGAAGAACTAGGTTTCCATCTGAAACCTCTAAGTAAATATTATTTATATATGGGGCAGGAGATGCTCGGTTCGCCACCCAAACTATAGTCCTTGGATTGACTTGCTTGTACCATATGCCAAAGTAGAATAAATTCGAAGTACCTTGTGTGAAGAGACCGAGTTCGAAGACATCACCACTAGAAACAATGGTCTGGTATCCTGAAATAGAATGATTTTTAGAGATTCTGTCAGTTAAAGAAGAAACCTGGAGAGATAAGAACATCATCAAAAATCCATAGGAGAATGATATGAAGGACATGATCTTCTTGCAACTTTCCATGTTTGAAGTTCAGAGGATTGTGTAGCAATTATTGGTTCTACTAATGAACAAGTCTTCTTGACTTGTGGGTCAACTCAGTAGGACACGCCTAATAAATAAAAGCAAAGATTAAAGTTCCATAACTTTGACCGTTGATTGACATTAGATTATTCATTCAATATGTTGTGCTCTGGATCCTATTGAAGAATGTATAGTAATACATATCGTAGCAGTAGACCAAGATTTTATTAACCTGTTGATCTTCCAGCTTCTTTGGCTCATATCCAACGATTACATAACTCTTCTGTGATCTTCACATGAATTTCATCTGTCCTCTGCTCTCAGTATCTTAGTGCATCCTCCTCACTGCTCTGCCTGTTCAAAGATTCAAGACAAACAAAAGAACATCATCACATCAACCAAAAAACACTCGCAAGAATTAAAGAGCGTCAAGTTCAAGATCAAATGTAAAGTCAGTACAACACTGACCTATTTACAGAGATAGATTATGTTAATCTTGATAAGTGATCACTAAAGGTTTAAGCTATCTCAAGCAAATGGGCATCGTCTTTGTATGTTGGTTTTTCTTCTGTTGTTCTCATCTCAGAGTAGAAAGATAATGAGAAAGAAACCATTTTGCAAATTGTGAAAAGTGTACATTCTATCCCAATTACCTGAGAATGGATTAAAGTTCCAAGAATCGCAATGCCAGCGCCGAGGGCATTTACAGGTCTAATCGGCGGTAATGACTGAGATTTGCTTCCTCGTGTTTCCAACGTTAAAGTTGAGCTCGGTGACTGCAGTGAAAGAACATTCTCCAATAATGGGTAAGTGGCAGAGGTAAAACAAGTAGAGGAAATGTATCGCCTAAGAAGAGCCCCGAGGCGAGGAAGCTTAAGGGTTCGTCACTTTTGATGATGTGTGTGAATGATACAGCCATTTTGCACATACTCAATATCACAGTTCCATCAGTACTCATAAGCTTACTCTGGACAACGTTGAATCTGAGGATTTCTTCAGAACTCAGCTTCAAGATTCCAAACATTTAAGAGCAACCATTCTCAGGAAATTTAAGATAAAGCCAGACAAATTCATCAAGCAGCAACACTAATGAAAAGCTAAATCCTTTACCAGGAACAGAGTTTTCCAGAAATCGAGATCGGTTCTGTGAGCTTCGGCGAGTTCTAGTGACTCAAGAGACGAGCATCATCAAAGACCCAAAAGCAAGAGAAAACGTCGAACCTTCTTGTTGTAGATATTGAACACGAACAAATGTCAGTGTCTGCGACGTAGATCCCACCCCAATCTTTACTTTCTGCCCAGATTGTTCGTCAGAAACTTCAATACCGATTTCCAGCGGACGACACTGATCAGCCCTCGAATGCTCCAACCCCATAAACCTCACGCCTCTGCTCGGCCGTCGCCGTCGCCGCCGCCGCCATAGAGAGTGTCCGTCATGAGCTAAAGAATCGGTTTTGGTATGCTATTTTAAAGTTGACGTGTCAAATTAAAATTCAAATTAACTTATTGGTTAAGTAAACCAAATTGGTTCAACTCTCAAGAAAAACAGTATTTTTATAATTTTTATGATTTATCATTTTTTCCATAGTGAGTTTGGAATTTTCGGTTATGATAGATCGTTTCGAATATTGGGTTTAGAATTTTCGGTTACTTCAAGTTTTAGATTCGGATTCAAGTTCAAAAATTTTAAATTTTTAAGTTATTTCGAATTTCGGGTTCGGGTTTAGGTTTGAGATTTTTAGGTTTTTCGAATTTTTTCGGATACTCTTACGGGTTCGAGTACCTCTTCATGGATAACAAACATATATACTTTAAATCAACCACAAGAACCATTAAAACCAATTTTCCCCAAAATTTTCTCAATGACACTATTCATTACACTATTCATCAATAAGAACAAACCAAGATTCAAACAAATTTAGTTGTTTTCAAGATGATATAATCCATAGAAATTCAACAACTAAGCTCTTCCAAGTAGTTAATTATGACATAAAAACTTGTTGCGCGATTGTTTATACAAACAAAATCACAACGAAGCTTTAATATTTATAAAAGTCTGTTTCCTAACAATCACACAATCCGCAAGTGCACGGATATGCTATTGTAGTACTTGGGGTCGAACCACATTTAGCACGTCAAGCTAGAATAGTCTAAACTTTGAGAATCCACAATCCCTCATAATCTAAATGAATCGAGAAGGTTTGGGGGTCCTAACAATCTAGTAAGCAATTCAAAGTAAAAGCAATAACATAAATAAGATAGACAAAGCAAGACAAGAAAGTAAATTAAGCAAACAAAACAAGCATTAACTTAAATAGCAAAGACAAGAATTAAAGACAAGTAGAAACGATGGATCAAGGGTGAGTGTAATCGAAGAGACTAGTAAGATGGTAAT
>OVAN01002235.1:0-34675 GCA_900406275.1 Anastatica hierochuntica | reverse complement strand
TTTCGTGGACTTCGTATCGATCGTGTAAAACAACGACGGTTAACTTAAACATCAGAAGAGTCTCAACTATACGATCGGCCTTATCATCCCACGAAACTATTACCGCTTGGTCTTACGAGAAATGATTTCCCGCAATAAATCGTAAAGATCACTTAGCCGCGAAACGGCCCGAAAGGGCCCAAACGCGATAACGGTCCACTTACGATTCCGGGTGAGAATTGGCCCATCTACAATGACGGTTTGCCAGGTTTTTGCGAAAATGTTAAGTTTCGAGAAGATAAGGAAGGATCTCGAAAAGATATATGCAAATCAGGGAAAAGGAATATTTCCACGAGAAGATATGCACGAATCGGGGACGAGAAAGGAAACAAGCCAAACCCACGAAGACCTATATAAAGGGTGCGAAGGATAAGGATGAGAGATACAACACAATTTTCATCACCGCAAAACACTTAGAAAAAACTAGGGTTCTTACTTTGTTTTCGTTAGCGAGCTACGTCTCAACTAGGTTACGATTCTACGCTGTAATTCTAGGTAATCGTCGCCAATAGTTCTTGTGGCCACGACTTAACACCGGTTGCGCATGCTCAGACCACGAATTCAAATAAGACCCCTTATACCTTCTTTGTTATATGTGTGTTTCGATTGTTGTTATTCGTATCCATTCATGTTTTGATTCACGATTCTCTTTTCGTGTTCAAACTGTTTCTCATTACGAATCCTGTTACTTTACTGTTGTTTTACATATCTCGCTTCGCAATCTGTTTTGTATTGTCTTTACTTCGCTATTCATCTCAATTTCGATATACGAATCTCGTTAACTTGAATCTCGCAATCTGTTTTATTCACGCTTTTGTTTGATCTTATCTTGCAGCTTAGTTTCATATTCTTTCTTCATCAACTTTCATATTCACTGCTTGCTCTGTCGATCTTTGGCTACATAGAGTCCGTGAACCACATAACATTGACAGGGAGAATTTCGGTTCCCACAAGCATCATCAGCAACACGGTCCCCAGCAGGACCTGAAGAACCTTTCTTGAAAGAAGGGGGATAGGGACAAAGACACTCCGCAGGAAGTAGAAACTGAACTCCCGATGAATCAGCTATAGATGTCAAATCCGGGCATGGCAGCTCGATGTAGAGAGACTTCTGCTGGCGGTCCTGGAAGTGATAGATGAATGGTATCGAGCTGTCTATATCATCCTTCCAGGGTGAACCTAGAACGGTGCAGTCAACAAGATGCTACCCATAGAGGAAAGCATAGCCAGGTCTATGCTCCTTAAATATCCCCTTCAGATTGGGGAGCTTGAGCTCCACTCTCTAGTGACCAGTGAAGTCGAACCTGACAAATCGCAAAAGTCGGATAATAAGAGCACCCGAAGCAAAAGACTTATTCTCAGAAGCCACCACCTTAAAGAAGGCAAATTTATGAGCAGCCACTGCAGCCATGTTAAGATTCGTAGCCGCCACATAACGGATTTGAAGTGCCAAGTCCCATGTAATTCCAAAACAAATAAAAAGAAGTCCCAACTCGTCATTAGTCACGGCAGCATGGATAGACTTGGCGTAAATGTGCGTGCTAAGAACCTTGGCCGCAAGGCGAAGGGCAAGACTGCAGATACGCGACTGCTTCGCACTCTGAGAGACAAATTGCCCAACAGCAATAAAGTCCCAAAACTCACTAGACCTCGGCAAAGTTGTTGCTCAAGTACCTCGGCGCTGTGCAAAACCAAAAACTTTATCTAAGTCCATGAGGGAGACAAAGTAAAACTGACCCTGCACAATGAAGGAGAATGTGCCTTGGTCAGCCATCGATTTGTCCAAATCCGGATAGACACAACGTGCAGAGGCCAGGAAATCTCGACATAGCTAAGGGTAGACATGCTCCCGAAGCTCCAGCAAGCCTCAAAGTCCCATCTTGTCAAAAGGAGAAAAGAAATTGTCCTGAATACCTAACGCCTCCAAGAGGTTGTTATCAACGATGAGTCATCGGGAATGTGATGTGTCCCCAATCCTCTAGAATCAGCGAGTCATATTGGTCCCACTCCTGAGTAACCGGACGGTTGCCAGGATGTGTGAGATGACTCCTCTTAAACTGATGGTGTAGAAGGGAGCTAGATGGATTCCACGTCTTCAGAACCTCTTCCATCTTTTGTCTACCCATAAAATGCGAAAATAAACACTTGGAAACCAAATTAGTTTCCGAATCAAAATGATGCAAACACGAAAATCATTCACTCGAGTTTAAAGAGTAATGTTCTGCGAAAATCAAGCTCATAAATACGAAGAGCATGCATCAAATCACTCATCAAAGTAGTAACAACATCAAATATGTCCAATTTTTGTTCGCATTTCAAATCTAAGTTAAAATAATCAGGTTATCACAACCAATCATCAAAACATGTTGTAATCAATAATAGAGATGCCACAAAATAATAAACTCATCAATATCCAAGGCAAATCATGAAGAAACATGTATCCTCGTAAAAATCTGACGTACGAAACGCGAAATCACAAAATCACCAAGTTCAATCCTCAAAACGCTAAATCTAGGTGCAATCCTACTGCTAAACAACTTAGAACATGTTTATAAGATCATTCAAGTACCAAACGTTGATCAAAATCCAAGAAATCAAAAGTTCCTAAATTTCTCCGAAAATTTTGCTAGTAGAGATTGCGGATACATACCTTAAATTTTGTGAAATCTGATTAGATAGAAAGATAGAGCACGAAATTCTCTTGATTTTAGACTCAAAAATGACTCAGATCCGTTAAGAATTGAGTAAAGTTGAGCAAAAGAGATGATTTTTTTTTGTTTTTCATTGAAAGGAATTTATAGACATACCATTGTTGGTCGCGTATTATAAGCTGTGTAATCGGGTCAAGGATCGATCAATCTTGGGACAAGGATCAATCGATTCTTGTCCTTCTGTTTTTGGCACGAAACTAGACAGGGATCGATTGATCCGAGGACAAGGATTGGTCGATCCCTGTCCCTCTGTTTGGGTGGTCCTGTTTTCGACAATAACAAAGCTAAAAAACACAAAAACGTCAAAAGCACCAAAAACCGAAAATCAAGAACGTAAAATACTACAAAACTAGCTAAAAATGAAAAAACAAAAACTGCCTAGTGGGTTGCCTCCCACTCAGCGCTTGTTTAAAGTCTCGAGCCTGACTGTAACGCGATCAGACGACAGGTGGATCCTTTAAAAGAATTCACATTTTTTTATCAGATGGCTCGTATGCAATGTATAGCTTAAGTCTCTGGCCATTCACAATGAATTTTCTCCCATTGTCATCAAGAAAAACAGCTCCATATGGTCGAACCTCGGCAATCAGAAATGGTCCCGACCAACACGATTTGAGCTTTCCTGGAAACAATCAAACATGAGTTAAACAAAAGTATCTTATCTCTTGTAGCAAAATGACTTGGGATGACCCTCCTATCATGGAATTCTTTAGTCCTTTCCTTATCGATTCTTGTGTTCTCGTAAGCATTCAAGCGTATCTCGTCAAGTTCATTGAGTTGAATCATCCGCTTCTCAACTGCAGGCTTGATGTCAAAGTTCATCAACTTTGTAGCCCAAAGTCCCTAGTACTCGAGTTCAACAGGAAAATGACATGCCTTCCCATACACCAAATGAAACGGTGTAGTGCCTAGTGGTGTCTTGTAGGCGGTGCGATANGTCTTACCTATAGTCTTTTCCAGGATTCCCTTGATTTCCCTGTTGGAAATCTCAACTTTTCCACTTGTTTGAGGATGATAAGGCGTGACTACCTTATGTCTAACTTCATGCTTCTTTAGAAAATTCCCAAACAACATGTTGATAAAATGGGATCCTCCATCACTTATAACCACTCTTGGCACTCCAAAGCGAGGGAAAATCACATATTTGAACATCTTCAGGACCATTTTGGCGTCATTAGAGGGGATGGCCAGCGCCTCAACCCACTTAGAGACATAATCAACTGCAACCAAAATGTATTGATATACGTCTAAAACTTCTACTTCCAAGATGAAGTTTTGAGGCATCTCATTCGGCTTACTGATGTTGCCTTTTCGCTGACAAGCATCACACTTGGAGACATAATCATGGGCGTCCTTGAAGAGTGTTAGCCACCAAAAACCTGTCTGCAATACTTTCCTAACAGTTTTGAAAGTAGCACAATGTCCTGCATATTCTGAACCATGGCAGTAATACAAAATACCTTGCACCTCAGACTCTAGAATACACCTACGAAAAAGTCCATCAACACATCTCTTGTAGAGAAAGGGATCATCCCAGAAATAATGTCTGACATCTCTGAGGAACTTCTTCTTCGCATATCCTGCGAAATTTGGTGGCTCCACATCTGCACTCAAAAAATTCACAAAATCTGCAAACGAAGGTATTTCATCGTGAATTTATCTAATGGCAAAACAATCAACATTATCCATGTACTCATCCTCCAACAAGGCAACCATATAGACATTCTCCTTAGGGAGACTATCATCGAGTGGCATATCAGCTTCCACTCGCAATCAAGACAAATGGTCTGCAACACCATTCTCGATACCATGCTTATCACGAATCTCTAAATCAAATTCCTACAAAAGCAAAATCCATCAAAAGTCTCGATTTAACATCTTTCTTAAACATAAGATACCTCAAAGCTGCATGATTAGTGTGAACAATGACTTTTGATCCCACTAGGTACTGTATGAATTTCTCAAATGCGTAAACCACAACTAGAAGCTCCTTCTCCGTAGTCGCATACTTGATTTGAGTGTCATTAAGTGTTCTGTTGGGTCCTTTCTTTGACCCAACGCTGCTCCTACCACGTAGTCACTAGCGTCACACATTATCTCGAAAGGTAAATCACAACCTGGTGGTTTCACAATAGGAGTGCTCACTAGTGCTTCTTGATTTTCTGAAAAAGCTAACAAACAGTCAGTATCAAAATCAAATTTGACATCCTTACAAAGCAATCGAGTCATGGGTTTGGCTATCTTGGAAAAATCCTTGATGAACCTTTTGTAGAACCCTACATGTTCGAGAAAGTTGCGGAAATCCTTGATAAAAGTAGGAGGTTGCAGGCTTGTCATCACCTCCAACTTGGCCTTATCAACTTCGATCCCTCTCTCAGAGATTCTATGTCCAAGCACAATCCCATCCTGTACCATAAAATGATATTTCTCCCAAGTCAACACTAAGTGTTTCTCTTCACATCGTTCTAAAATCCTGCAAAGGTTAAACAAGCAGTTAGAAAACGAAGAACCATAAACAAAAAAGTCATCCTTGAAGACTTCCATGATATCTTCGATCAAGTTAGTGAAGATAGACAACATGCATCAGTGGAAAGTCGCAGGTGCATTGCATAATCTAAATGGCATTCTCCGGTAAGCATATGTCCCATATGGACATGTGAATGTAGTATTTTCCTGGTTCGCTGGTTGGATGGGAATCTGAAAAACATGAATAGCCATCAAGAAAAAAAATAATAAGGACGGTTAGTTGGTCTTTCCAGCATTTGATCAATAAAAGGAAGCAAAAAATTATCCTTTCTCGTGGCTGCGTTCAGCTTCCTGTAATCAATGCATATCATGTGGCCTATGATAGTCCTAGTGGGAATGAGCTCGTTCTTGTCATTGGTGATGACAATGATTCCACCTTTCTTTGGTACAACATGTACGGGGCTCACCCATGTGCTGTCAGAAATAGGATAGATGATACCTACACTCAAAATTTTAAGAATGTCCTTCTTGACAACTTTCATCAGCTTAGGATTGAGTCTCCTTTGATGTTCGATGGAAGTCTTGGATTCATCCTCCAAGTGGATCCTATGTATGCAGAAATCTGGAGAAATACCTATAATATCATCCAAAGAATATCCCAACGCTTTTCTATACTTCCTTAACTTCGAAAGAAGCAAGGTAGTCTCAGCATTGTTAAGATTAGCATTTACAATTACAGGATATGTAGAGTTAGAACCTAAGAAAACATACCTTTGTCCTGCAAGTAGTGGCTTGAGCTCGACTTTTGGAGCTTTTAGCTCGCTCTAATCAACACTCGAACTCGCCACCATTGATGTAGAAGTCGCAGTTGATGGCTCTTCGAGCTTTATAAACGCGACCTGCTTCTCAACAGTAGGTGCTGAATTCAACAATTCAACAACCTCAAAAGTAAGTGCATCCAAAAACCCATACTCACCTTCAATCTGAGCTAAGGCTACATGTAATGGATCCTCAGTGTATAGCTCTTTAGCAGAGTCTTCGATCACATCAGCAAGTGTATAGACCCAAAACATGTGCACATCAATGGTAGGCTTCTTCATCGATTTCTCAATGTTAAACTTCATAGTCAACTTTCCAAGTCAGAGATCTATTTGACCGTTCTGCATATCAATCATGGCTCTAGCAGTAGATAAGAATGGTCTTGCCAGAATAATAGGATCCTTGGGTTCTTCTTCAAGCTCCAAGACTACAAAGTCTGTGAAAACATATCCCTCTCCAACTCCAACAGAAATGTTATCTAGAATACCCACTAGTCTTCGGATAGACCTATCTGCAAGCACCAAAGACATTCTCGTGGGTTTATAGTTAGTCAAATTCAGACACTGCGATACTGAGAGTGGCATCACACTAACTCCTGACTCCAATTGAAAAAGACATCGCTGAAAGGTAAGCGATCCAATCTGGCAAGGCAATACAAAAGGACTTGGATCCTCGCGTTTCTCCAGTGCGGTGTTCTGAAGGACTGCGCTACACTCCGCAGTAAGAACTGATACACCATGTTCTAATGTCATACGATCTGAAAGAATCTCCTTCATGTACCTTTTAAGAGAAGGTACCATCTTGACTGCTTTGACAAAAGGCAATCGTACGTGTAATTCACTAACTAGATTCTTCAGCTTTTCGTACTCGCGTTCCTTGATCTTTTGATGGGGCTTGGAAGGATATGGAGGCTTGGGAACATATGGCGAGGGTGGTACATACTGATCCTCAACCTTCTGTGCAATCCTTTCATCACGAAAATTCGATGCACCTTCGTTAGGACAAGGATCGATTGATCTTAGGGCAAGGATCGATTGATCCTTGTCCTTCTATCTAGAGGCGTTATTAGCCATGGATTGATCGATCTTGGGGGAAATGATCGATCGATCTTGGGGAAATGATCGATCTATCTTGCGGCAAGGATCGATCCATCCTTGTCCTTCTGGTCTGGATGAGTTTTTCAACTCTTTGCCACTCCTCAACGTAATGGCACTACAATATTCCTTCGGATTCTTCTCCGGTTTGCCTAGAATGACTCTAGATTGAGCTCTATTGCTCGCAGAAGTCTGAGAAACCTGTGTTTCTGGCAATTTCATGTGTGTGCTAAATGTCTCGAACTCCCATTGAGATCACTGTACATGTTATCCACCTTCTGATTCAAGTCCGCAGAGGACTTTGTCTGATCCTCCAACATTTGCTGCAACATTTTCTTTAGTTCATTATCTTTAGAAGACGTAGAAGAATGTCCCTAGTTCTGATTTTGATACCCTGAATAATAGTTTTCTTGAATCCCCATGAACCAAATTGCTTCTGTTGATAGCCACTGTTCCCGAAACCACTGATTTGATTCTTCTTTTGAAACCCGGAGTTGAAAACACTTGGATTTTGTTGGAATGGCTTGTTCTGGAATTGGTTATGTTGGTTGAAACCTTTTTTACCAAAGTTCCCTTGACCTCCAATGTAATTCATATCTACTTGTCCACCATTCAGCTCCTCAGTCATGAACTCATGATACAACAGTCCTGTATTCTGCTCTTGAACCACGGGTCCTTCATTCTGCTCTCCAAAAAAGTTCACTCCTTGTTGATCTCTTCTCATTAGCTCATCAAGCTTTGACTGAAAATCATCAGTTCTCTTAACTTCTGATGACACAACTCCTCTACCACGGTCATAAATTGATTCACCAACATATAAGCTTCTTCCATAGTCTTGGTCATGAAATCACCATTGCTCACGGTGTCCATAACATTATGATATTTCCCCTCAACCCCATTGTAGAAAATGTTGAGGAGATTCAACACTGAGAACTCATGATGAGGACAATCATTGAGGTACTCCTTGAATCTTTCCCAAACTTCATGAAAACTCTCAAAACCAATTGGTGAAATCAAGAAATCTTGTTTCGGAGAGACATAAACCTTGATTTCGTGAAGAAATGCCAAAGAAAGGAAGCCTTGATCTCGTTCCATTTCGTCAAAGAATCATGCTCTAGACTGTTATACCATCTCGTAGCTTTTCCATTCAAAGAGAAACTGAACAACCTGCATTTCAGAGCTTCAGCAGGTACTCCGTTGTGTTGGATTGTATTGCAGATGGCTTCAAATTTATCATGATAGTACATTGAGTTCTGCGATGGCAACCCATGAAACTGATTCTGCTGCACCAAGTTCATGAAACTAATATTGATCTCAAACTCTATTCTCTCTATGGGAGGCGGACGAATCTCAACACGATTCATATAGGAAGCCTCTAGAGTGTCATATTGCGCTAGAGTCATCCTCCATTGAGGTTGATTTTCTCGTTGTTGCCCCTCAGCTGCAACATTTTGCTGGCCAACTTGCTGAGCACCAGCATTAGCACCACCTCTAGCAGGTGGATCACCTCCTGGAAGGACTCCAGGAAAGAGATGATTTTGATGAACTTGAATGCTTTCTTCCATGTTATCACCCATGATTTCAGAAAACTCAAATTCGTCAATAACCTCCACCAACTTCTCCTTCTTCTTCTGTCTCTCTAGACGCACAGATTCCGACTCAATATCGAGAAGATTCGCGATCCCTTGGCTCCTAGTATGAGGCATGTTCATGCACCTGAAAGCACAAAAACAGAGAATAAAACGAAGTGTTTAAACAAAATGAAGAAAAGTGCCATAGGAACGCAATGATCCTAAGTTCTAAGACGACCTATTGGTCCCCGACAACGGCGCCAGAAAATTTGATAGCTCAGGTTTTTGCTCGAGATAACACTACAAGCGTACAGAAGTACATTGTAGTTGTTCGGGATCGAATCCACAGAGACCAAAGGTAGCACGAAGAATTTCATATCAAATAGCAGGTTAAAGCGAAAAAGATGTCTTGTAAGAGATGCAAATAATTAAAAATTCAGAAAAAGTAAGCAAGCAAGCAACAACGGGGTTGTAAATCAATCAAAGAAGAGTTGGGCATTGGGTATTCTCAGGGAAATATTTCATTGTTGATTCGAATTATTGGCTAGGGAGCAGGTTTTAAACCGTCTTGAACTCAAACATAATTGTAGAACTGATCTACTTTCATAGTATAAATTTCCTATGTATTAGAAACCTCGAGACTCACTTCCGTTGACTCTCGGGTTCTACTCATTCATTCTAAATTTTTTTGATAGGTTCACAATTCACTTAAACATAAACTTCCATTGACTTAAGATGAATTGCTCATTTAGGATTCTTTCAGGCATTTAAACAAACACTTTCCAGGCGTTAAACAACCTCAAATCAAAAACTAAGTGATCAGTTTAATTTCTTGCATTACGAACAATCCTAGATGAAGATCCAATTGATTAAATCCCTAATCATACAATTATATGTTAACAATTCATGAATCCCTATGTGAGAACCCTAAACCCAACAAGCAAACTACTCACTTATGATAATCGAAAAAACACATATCAGATCAAAGAGATGCATGATTGTATTGAATAGAAAATAAAGAGTAAGGTTCAGAATTCTTCTTGGATTCGAAGTACGAAAGATGATTCTTCTCCTTAGGTTACAAATCTCTCTATTGCTCTCAAAACCTCAGAAAAACATCATAATGATATAGGAAACACGAGCTTAGCTTTTTGTTATGAAATCTGGTTCACGATAAGTTCGATTTGGTTCTTCGTAAATTCGGTCCACGAAACGGGAAAAGGATCGATCGATCTTGAGACAAGGATCGATTGATCCTTGTCCATCTTTTTGGATTTTTTTCAGCCTTCAAGAAAACTTCCTTCGATGCTTGAAATACGTCCAAAATGTAATCTTTTCGCACATCCAAGATCGATTCCTGTAAAAACACTAAAGAACACAAATTCGCGCCAAATAGATCCGAATACATTCTAAAAACCATAATTCTCGAGTAAAAATCGTAGTAAAAACCACTAAAATACTAACACTCCAATGAGATTGCCTATCAAGTGCGCTTGTTTAAGCTTGACCGTTTTTCTTCCTTTTTAGTTGGTGAGATTAAGGACCACCTCTGCATGGTTAGATCCTCTTGGAGACTTCCTTATCACCCAATCTCTAATCTTGTTGAAGTTTTTTACTACTTTACCTTTGTAGAAATGGGGATTGTAACTAGCCTTGGAGGTTGGCCCTTGAGTGTTGGCTTTATCCATTATCATACCCAATTTCTCGTGGGGCACATACCCTTTGGGGTCTTCCCTATGAAGTAAATCCCAAACTTCATCCTTCTCAAGGCTCTCATAGACTTTTTCTTCTCGAATCCTACCCTTTTTATTTGGTTCCCCTAAGTAAACTATACCACCAAAAGCGTTGTCTCTCTTGGTTTTAAGCATTGGGTAGGAGACTCCTTCATCAACTCTTTTCAAAACTAGCCATTTAGTGTCAAAGTCTATTGAAGCTTCGGTAGTAAGGAGGAATGGCGTTCCTATGATCAATGGGAATTTAGCTTGGTTGGATTTCGTATCCACAACCACAAAGTCACACTTAACAAGTGTATTGTTCACCCTTAGCTCAATGTTCTGAAGCCTTCCCATAGGAGTCATTTTAGATGCATCCCCTAGTAAGATGGGATCCGACCCTCTCTTGATCTTGTGTTGAAATCCAAGTTCTTTCACACGGTCTAGTCAGATGACATTCAAACTAGCACTGGTGTCTGTCAAAACATCCACAAAATGGTAATCCTTAAGAGCACATGGAATTAGAAACCTTCCCTCATCATTGCTCTTCTCTAGAGTCTTTTCAATGGCTCTAGTTGTTGGGATTCCATTTTCCCTCATTATCTTCTCAACTTTGTCTCGTTGAGAAATGACCTTTTCTAACTTCTTTTTGACAATTTCATTTGTCATAGCTTCTTCTTCCCATTCCTTAGGAATTTCCAAAAGACCTTTCTTCTTGAGTTTTTTGTAATGCAACTCAAGGATTTACTTTTTTAAGCATTGAGGGTATGGGAGTGTAGATTTAAGAACCGAAAGACTCAAAATGGGGAAGTCTTCCTAACTCACCTCTTCTCCTCTAGGCATATACCTAGGAATATTTTCCTTTTTCTTTGATGTCTCATCCCTTGAGACATTGGGTTTCTCTCCTTTCATGAAGCCATCATACTTCTTAGCTTGCTCAAAAACCTCTTCCTTAGTAGTCTTATCAACAAGCAAAGGCTCTTCTTCTTCCTTCTCAATTTCGACACCTCCCTTATCCAAAATAGTGGCCTTTTCCTCAAGCTCCTTTCCAATCGGAGCATCTTTCTCTTCAGTTTCAAGGTCATATTTGGAACGACCTTCATTAAAACCTGGGTTCCCATTGAAATCCACATCCAAGCAATCAACAATCTCATTAAGACGATTCCAAAATAGATTCTCAAAATCATCAATAATCTTTTCCTCTTTAAGAGTATAGACAATATCATCCCATGGTTGAGGAGTGTGGTCGATCTCTTCTAAGAAGGCATTGCAAATTTTTTGCTTAATTATCCCTTCTCTTTAGCAACATCTTTTCCCATACGGTCCGAGATCACTTTTTGGAGTTGAGAATCTATTACCTTAACTTGTGAAGCAAGAGCTTCATGCTTGATGTTCATGTCTCGGTAGATAAACTCTATCTTCACATTCATCTCTCCAAATTTCTTGTTGAGCTCGACTTTTGTCTCATTTTGTCCTTCCACTAGCTTCTTAAGCATAACGTGATTCTCTTCTTCCTTGGTAGGACCAGTTTGTTGTTGAGACTTTTGGTAGTATCCTTGCTTAGATTGGTATCAGTACTCTTGTTGGTTAGTCTTTGAAGGATAAATTCGATGTTGTGGACTCTCCACATTAGTGCTTTGGTAGGATAAGTTGTTGTAGTTGAAAGGTGTGTATCCTTGGTTAAAGGGTTTTTGGTAGCACCCTCCTTGTATGTAGCTCACTTCTTCTTGATTTTCAACCTCCTTTCATTCGACTTTGGTTTCCGCAAAGTAAACACTTCTTTTCTTTTGTTTGAGCCTATCAACCCTCTCTCTAAGCTCCTTGATCTTGTCTTCCTTAGATCTCGTGCTTCTCACCGTTCTATCATAATCATTCCCATCGCATTTCTCGCTTTGGGCTAGGTTGTCTATGAGTTTCTCTCCTTGATCGGCGAAAAGACTAGCAAAGCTTCCCATGGAGGTGGTGTTCAAAGCCAATCGATACTTCTCTAGGATACCTCTATGGAAAATTTGAAGTAGGTTGCCCTTTTTGATACCATGATGAGGACAACTCCTTATGTATCCATTGAAACGTTCTCAAACTTCATAAAGCGTTTCCATTCCTCCTTGCTTGAAGGTAAAGATCTCATTTCTTATCTTTGCCATCCTTTGGGGCGAGAAGAACTTAGCTAAGAATCTCCTCTTACACTCGTCCCATGTTGTGATAGAAGATGTCACAACTCATTTCTCCCATTGAGATGCTTTGTCTCCTAAAGAGAATGAAAAAGTCAATTTGATGATGTCCTCCGGCACTTCATTGATAGTTACCCTTCCGGTTAGCCTTTCAAAGTTTTCCAAGTGCTCAAGAGGGTTTTCTAATGCAAGAGCAAAGAATCTAGCGTTTTGCACCATATTGATCAAGCTTGACTTGATCTCAAAGTTGTTGTTCCAGATTTGTGGGGGTCTTATACCCATCCTTTCACCATTAGTAAATGGCTCATCGCCTTCTCCAATCTTAGGTTCTTCTCTAGAGAGGTGGAATGGATAGTTCCCTTGGTCTTCTTGAACCACGAAATTCCCGNGCGTTTTGCACCATATTGATCAAGCTTGACTTGATCTCAAAGTTGTTGTTCCAGATTTGTGGGGGTCTTATACCCATCCTTTCACCATTAGTAAATGGCTCATCGCCTTCTCCAATCTTAGGTTCTTCTCTAGAGAGGTGGAATGGATAGTTCCCTTGGTCTTCTTGAACCACGAAATTCCCGTGGTTAAGAGGGGGAATTCGTTCTTGTTGAGGGTTCTCCATAGGTGGAGGATTCTCTTGTCCAACTTCTTGATTCATACCCAACCTTCTTAGATGGGCTTGTCTTTCTCTAGCTCTTCTTTGTTTAGATATTTGTCTTTCAATGATTGTTGGATCAATGTCAAGAAGTCTTGTATTTAGCTCACTTCTTGATCTTGTTATCATGTACCTTCACAAATCAAAGAAAATAAACAAAAGAAAGTAAGAAACTTAAATAAAATAAGCAACGAGATAAATCCTAGTCCTTGAATCCTAGAAATCTCTTTGAAGATCCTAGCTAAAGCCTAAATCCAACGGCAACGGCACAAAAACTTGACGTGGTTTTGTTTGTGTCGAAGTTTAAAATTTATAAACCTAAACCCTACTTTCAATCCCGCAAGAGAACGAGATCAATCATAGTGCTTGAGGGTCGACCAGGGATTTAGAGGCTAGACTAAAAGAACCTAAGCAAAGAGAATACACTAAGAATCCTACTCTAGGTGGGCGATTTAGATGGGGATTTTCACGGGTCTCCATTAAATATAATGGTAATCAAGGCCGAACATGATGAAAATGCATAAAAGAAATCAAAAAGTAAACTAGCAAGAAAGTAAAGCAAGAAAGTAAAGCAATAAAGGAGTGAACTTGGATCTAATCAATTAAAAGATAGGATCTTCAGATAATGGTTATAGGTTTGGGGTCAATCTAAAGATGTGATGGACTTGGGTAAGGCTTTATAAGATGATTGAGGTTATTCCTAGACCAAGGATTCCCCTATTATCGATCAACCCACTCTCGTGGCAAAGATCTATTCATCTATACACATTACAAGGCACAATTCTCATTAGCCGCCTATCTAAACATGTATGTGATAGTGTTCCTAAAGCCCTTTTAGCCATTTAGTACCTTTGTGTCCCATAGGGCAAACCACTGTTGGGGTCAAAAACGGTTACGAAGAAATCTATGCCTAAAAGAGTAACAGAAGCATCATCTCTCTTTCGAAAATGAAAATCACGAAAGGATTAACAATTCTGAGGCTCTTTCGTTATGTTAATCTCCTCCAGACCAAATGTCAAAGCTCCGCATCTAGCAATCCATAAGCGAACGCTTCGCAAAGTCCATTAACTCGCGGGAAACTAAACGCGAGAATAACGAAATCAACATCCGAGACTTCTGAGAGATCTCCGTAAACAAGTTCCGGAGCGATAAGAAGTAACTATAAACGACGGTAAACCGCATCGCTTCGAAAATACGATCAACACGAACAACGGCAAATCTGGATGCCCATTGGGTGCCTAGACCCACGGTCTAGGCGCCCAATGGGCGCCCAAACAACGCTTTCCCGATTGTCTTCTCCTTTGAATCTCAGTTTAAGCGTTTCTTGTTTCGTCTCGATCGGAATCTCTGTTGAAGTTTCACGGCAATAACCGTAAAGACTTGAACCTATCGTAAAATCTTCGTATCGATCGTATGAAACGATAATGGTTAGCTCAAACACCGACATTGTCTTAATCATACGATCGGTCTTATCATTTCGTAAAACCGTCACCGCATAATCGTACGAAGAATGATTTCTCCGAAAGAAATCGTAACAATCGCTTTGTCACTAAACGGCCCACGAAGACTCAAAACGCGACAAAAGCCCACTTACGATTTCAGAACGAGAACCGGCCCAATTGCGTTAACGATCTACACGAGGTTCGCGAAAGATAAAAGGAAAATACGATAAAGTCAAGGTCTGAAAATAAATATGGAAAATTCGGAAGAATATGGAATAATCTCGAAAAATGGAATATTTCCGCGGAAGGATTTGCACGAATCTAGGGCGGAAAAGGATATAACCTACGAAGACATATAAAAGGTGGGCTAAGGAGAGGAATGATAGGGAGATATTTCGTCACCACCAAACACTTAGAAAGTAAGGGTTTTACTTTCGTTTTTCGTTAGCGAGCTACGACTCAACTAGGTTTACGAGTTTACGCTGTTAGATCTAGGGTTCTCGCTAACAGTTCTTGTGGTCACGGCTTTACACCAGTTTTAAACGCTCAAACACAAATTCGGAATAAGATCTCTTTCACTCTACTTCGTTTACGATTTCTGCTTACTTTCAATTTACTTTTCGTTTACGATTTCATTTTACTGTAACTTTGTTATCTACGAATCCTGTTTACTTTTACTTTGCAATCTCTTTACGTTTAATTCATCGTCTGTTTTCATCGCGTTCTGATCTATCGTTGTTTGGCCCAGCAGAAATCCGGGACCTCACGAAAAGTTAAAGTTTCCTGACTTTCCTTCGATATTTTAAATCGACAGTGCGAATTTCGGTT
Source organism: Anastatica hierochuntica (assembly GCA_900406275.1). Classification (NCBI taxonomy): domain Eukaryota; kingdom Viridiplantae; phylum Streptophyta; class Magnoliopsida; order Brassicales; family Brassicaceae; genus Anastatica; species Anastatica hierochuntica. The sequence goes on along the minus strand of OVAN01002235.1, from coordinate 19,176 downwards.
CCCACAGTTTGGAGCTAGAAGGAGGGTGCCTATTCGTGTAGGGTACGAACCAATCTAACTCGTAGCCGCAAAACGCTAGATCGAATATGACTACAGACGACCAGAACAATCAATTAGCTCGTGACAGCGACAACGCCAATGACAACGTTGAAAGCACTCCAGTCACGAACAACACCGCGGTCAACGCTGACGCAAACACCACGACGTTCGAGGAGATAAAAAAGATGTTCTTAACTCTTGAAATAGAAGTCGACCAAACAAGATAAACTGACTAGCTCCCTCGCTAAATAGTTTGAAACCCTAACTGCGAGGACAAGAACCATCCTCCCGCGTGGACATACCAGACTCCGTGGAAGGAGACTCGACTTCACCACTCCGCGTGACATACTCCAAAACACAAAGGAAAATCCATCGGAACAAAGCCCTAGTGTAATCACCCCTATTGCACCTCGGAATAACGTGGAAGATCCCCCAAATCCTGACAAGGAAATGGAGGATAACCATGCCAAGCGAATTGACCTAGTCTTCAGCGATGAATTCGATCCCACGGATGAAGACGCTGACGTACACCCAAGAAGGGTTAAGGGTCGCACGATACGGAAGGATTCTCGGCTCAGCGAACCCATGATGGAAGAAGAGGAAAATATCTTCTGGGTAGAGCAAGAGACGCAAGCCGAGGAGCAGGCCAAAGCCATTCGCAGGACGCGTCAACCATCTCGAAAAAGACCTACGACGATCTCAACGAGATTCACGATCTCCATGACTACATCGCGAAAACGACGGCAGAGGTCAAAGCGGTAAAATCGCAGATCCATCACGCGACTAGTGTCGCGGTAGAGATCGACAAGCTCCTCGAAGAGGCTCGAAAAACTTCATTCACTGCTCGCATAACCAACGCCAGAGTCTCTGATCCCGATGTATGACGGAACTTCCGAACCGAAAGCTCACCTGCAGAGCTTCCAGATCGCAATGGCGAGGTCCAAGCTCAAGGAAGGCGAAAAAGACGTTGGCTTCTACTACCTATTCGTCGAGCATCTCCAAGGAGCAGCCCTCGAATAGTTCCCCCGCCTAAAGCGAAACTCCATTAGGAGTTTCCGTCAACTCTCCTCGAAATTTCTCAAACAGTACTTCATGTTTATGGACAGAGAAACTTCCGATGTTGACCTGTGGAACCTATCTCAAAGGGAAGGCGAATCTCTCCAAAATTTCTTGAGTAGGTTCAAAATAGTAATGTTGAGAGTCAGCGGGATTAGCGACAAAGTTGTGGTAGGCGCACTTAGGAAGACTCTCTGGTACAAGTCGAAGTTCAGAAAGTGGATAGCACTCGAAAAACCACGCACTATTCAGGACGCGCTTCATAAGGCCACGAATTTCATCATCATCAAAGAGGAGATGAAAGTTCTATCGCAAAAACACAAACCTGCAAAGGCGTCCTCGAAAGACTTAACCTCTGAACAGAAATCAAAAAAAGAAGGTCCCTCGTAACGACAAGTACGTCCATCATGAGGGAGAAGGCGTCTGAGGGGCGCACAATTACGCTGTCAATTCCCCGACCGAACAAGGTAGGACGTTGGGGAACACCTAGATGCGGAACTCGTCGTACGACGAAAACACCTTCTGCGAGTTTCACCAAACAAAGGGTCACTCCACCACGAATTACAAAGTTCTTGGAGTAAGGTTAACAGCAAAACTGCTCGCAAGAGAAATCTCGGATGTAACCAGCATTAAAGACCTCATACGCGATACAGACCGCTCGCTGAGGACTGAGAAAGTACCCACTTGAGATGTCGCGTCTCAAGGAACCCAAGCGGATGGAAAACGTGGCAGGAGACCCAATAACTGAGGCAACGACACCAATCGCTACAGGGTGAATATGATCATCGGAGGAACCCAGTTCTTTCGCGACACTGTCTCATCGATAAAGACCTACCATTGAAAGGCTGAGACAAGCGCAAAATAGTCCGCTACACCCGACGACGCAAATGAAACTATCACCTTCGAGGAATATGAAACCGTCGGGCTAGAAAAACCTCACAACGATCCTCTCCTGATCGACCTCATCATCAGAGACCTCGAGGTCGCAAGAATCATCGTGGATACAGGAAGTACAGTCGATATCATCTTTCGCGACACTCTCAACAGGATGAACATCGAGTTGTCCAAAGTCATACCCATGCCGAAACCACTCACAGGTTTTTCCGGCACAACGTCAATGACTCTCGGATCGATTAAACTTCCTGTGATGGCCAAGGAAGTTATGAAATCGTCGACTTCGCCGTCGTCAACTATCCCACCATATACAACGTAATCATGGGTACACCGTAAATAAACTCCATGAAGGCAGTCCTGTCCACCTACCACCTCGGCATTAAATTCCCAACTCTGAACGGAATCAACGTAATCTGGAGATGCAAAAAGCAGACACGACTTTTCTTCCTAGTCGAACATAAGCTAAGGTAAGTCGCAGTGACGCCCATGGTTAAACCTAAACGAATGAAGACAACCCGACCATCAACCGAAGACTCTTCGGAAAAAGATGTGCCAGAACTGTCAACTCAACAAACTGCTCGTGCCGAAGGAAACAAGCAAACTTCCAAGCCTAACGTCCCCGAAAAAGCAACACTCTCGACGCTAAAGGAAACCGTTGACTCAGTTATAGTCGTCACGACTGAAGCGGTCGGTGCAACTCTGCCAAACAAGTAGTCATTCACAATAACAAACTGAACTACGAGATGGCTTGATCCTTGAAAGAGGTACATAGGAAGCTCTTCGCAAGAAGAGTTCAGTTGTCGCCGTCCTCTAAAAAGGGGGGTAGTGGGTGTACGTATACTCGTATACTCCCACATTTTTTTATCTGCCTTGTACTCGATATTTTTTTTTAAAAATTCGATAATAAGAAAACGCAATAAGATTTCCAGCAAGTCTCACAATACTCTTTTATCGCAAAAACACATCTTCTCACAGATGACTTAATGGCTACCACAGCAATCCATGATTTGCTAAAGAAACGCCCAGGTAATATCGTAAGCTCGAAAACGAAAATCATACGATAGAACCATACCTCTCTTGACAAACCTTGACTAAAAATGTTCATTAACGCATTACACTACTAAATGGAAAGATTTCCGGGAAAGAGCGAGACGTCGCAAATTTCCAAAAAACACGATTCCGAACTCAAAAAAGAACAGTCCGACCGTGACTATAAATTACAAACGTGCACTCGCTCTTACACCATACTCGTCGCTGGCCTCAACGAGTACACAAGCCGTCTTAAACAAACGCACCTGACCTTTCTCGAATTAGTCCTCGTACATCTGACTAGGATAATAGCGCGCTATAAAAGAAATCCAAAATTTTGGTCAGCACTTCCAGGCGACTGAAAAATTGTCCCTGAAGAGATGCTCGATTCCGACCATACGAGTTTTATAAGCTGAGAACATATCGCGGGCTCTAAATCGGTTTGGAATCAGGTTAAAATCGCAACGGGAAACCTAAGCCAAAATTAGTCACCGCACCCTTTAAAACCGAGAGTAAACCTAGGTCTTGCCCTAAACCCTGCACACTGGTCTCTAACATCTCAAGGCATGATATCTAACCGATACGATATCCTAAAACATGTCTCAGCGTTCATATCTAAAAGTTTACCAAACTTCTTAACATTACGAACAAGCAACGCATAGAACGATCCGAAAAAAGAGTTAAATATGAGACGACAACTCGTATTTCCCTCTACACCAAATCAAACTAAACCCAGCACACTGGTCTCCAACATCTCAAGAAATAGTATCTAATCGATACGAGATTCCAAAATTTGTCCCTCCACCTATGTTTTCACGTTCAAGAAAATATGAAAGAATAAATCTTTTGAAAGTTCGCAACCGAAACGAACAACGAGCATAGCGATTCTGAGATGAGTAGACATGAGACGACAACTCATGATCTTTCTTCGCAACCAGGATGCTACTCATACGCAACCAAATCATAACGAAAAACATCATTCATTAATACTAAAATAACAAGGTAAGAGGTTTCGAGACCATACACAGCCAACCCTGATAAAACATGAAATAGCAACACTTGGCCAAAATGCTACTAATAAACAGGGAACACGCTCCCTCAAAAGACGACCACTTCTCAATCAGAAATCGTACTTGAAGTTACCAGAGATCGAGAAGTTGCACGCGCTAGACGGCCCCAGGTTTTGATCGACCACGCCCTCGTCACACTGAGCAGTGTCCCCGACTTCACCCGAATCAGGAGAAACGGGAATCGGGGCCCAGTGACCTCGAACACTCTCTTCGATAGACGGGGTCGAAGACACAACCTCCTTACACCTCCTTACTTGACTAGACATCTTGTCCATTTCTAAGTCATAGGAGTAGTCGGGAAGCTGGGTGCGATACAGGGCGCTAACCAAACCACATCATACGTAGAATTCCCCACGGCGAACTTCTGACGCTTGACTCTGCGCCAATTCCCTTTCGCGAAAAGAAATCGCTTCGACCACCTTCTTCAGGCGAGCGTTCTCTTCTTCAAGTCTTCCGGCCTTGAACCGAGCCGTCTCCGCCTCCAGGTTGTTTGCCTGAAGGGCTTCATCCATCACATGGTGACCCTGGAAAACGAAGTAATCGGAAGTTAGAAGTGATATCACGTGAACGATTGTAATTGTAACGCATGTACGAAAACTAACCCCCATGCACAAACGTGAAGCCTCTACATATCGTTCGGATCTAACGAATCCCGCGCAAGTCGCAGTTTGATACGTCGGGGCATCAAGGGAAGCAAAAAAGTCCTCCCATTCTGGCACTTCTCTAAAACGTGACACCGAAGGTTGACTCGGACCACTACCATCTCCGCCGAGTATATCATGGTGCCAAGGCCCTTTAGAGGACCCTCTCCCATTCTCGGCAATGCCGCCCCCATTAGCAGGCGCACGCTCGTTTCAAGGAGACCTCTCCCTCTCAAAATCAGGAGGCAACTCATACGGGGCAAAGTTATTCATAGTCGGTTAAAGCTCCCGTTCCGAAATCGTGTCGGGCTGAGTACGACTATTTTTGTATGTGACCGCATTACGAACCCGCTGCAGGGAGAAGTAACCCCAATGGAACAGACCGCCTCGGAGAATTTCCCTGACGGTGCAAATGTCTGCCGGATGCGGAGGAAGGGGATCTAATGCTGCAAAATCAAAAAAAGCATCAGATATCGTCAAACGAGAAGAAAGCGGTCAGAGTATCAAAAGCGATACCCGCGGGACCCCATTCACGTCGAAAAGAAGAAATATATTCACTCTCGACCGAAGAGCTATCTAAACGGACAAAGAAGTATCTTTTTCTCCATTTATGGAAATTGGGTGCAAACGATTGGATCACCACCATGTTTGCCATCGGTTTGAGGCAATAATGTAGCTATTTACCCGCGGCCGACGGAGTTAAAAGCGCCAATAGATAATCGACGCTTAAGTTCATCCCTCGCTCGTAACCCAAAAAAAAGAGTCCAACGAGGTGAGGGACACCGATGGGCGAGAGCTGACCGATCAATAAACCGTAATGATCCAAAAACTGGACTATGACTCCCGAAATGGGAAACCACAATCGGCAAAGCAACAAATGCGCCTCATAGCACGTAAAGAAACCACGAGGCAGAGAATCAATGTCCTCTTTGGCAATCGGCATTCGGAACTCCACCTAATTCGGTACTCGGCAGAAATCCCGGATCACGACAAGGAAGGAGTTTCGACACTCGCTTGGCCTACGGGCGTCCTTTTTGAATTTCAGTCTTGGCGGACACCAAGATTCGGCCGGTGGAGCTTCGTTACCACCCGTAATCCGCCAGTATTCCCTCGCCTCGTCAGGATCGACAGAGTGCGACACAAACTCGACTTTCGGTACAACCTCGCCGTCCGGAACTTGTAGACTCTCGGGGTCAAAAGTCGACGAAAAGGCACCCTCGGATAGTAGATTATTCGTAGCCATGGCACTTAAGAAGGAAAAGAAATGGAAAGGACAAGGATCTTGTTTTTACCTTAAGCAAATTTTGGTGAGAATGAGCAAGTGAAAGGTTTGAAAAGTTACTTCTCTTACTTATAGAAAGAAAAGTTTACTATTCATGATCGGACTTTTTTTAGCCATCAATTCCACTTAACTTGCCTAACGTGCCTTTAAAGTTTCCAAGAACATTTCAACGATTCTTGCAAACTGGTGAGCTAACTGTTGGGGTCAAAAATGGTTACGGCGAAATCGATGTCTAAAAGAGTAACGGAAGCATCATCTCTCTCTCAAAAATGAAAATCGCGAAAGGATTAACAATTCTGAGGCTCTTTTTGTTATGTCAATCTCCTCTCGACCAAATGTCAAAAATTTGTGTCTAACAATCCATAAGCGAACGCTTCGCAAAGTCCAGTAACTCGCGGGAAACTAAACGCGAGAATAAAGAAATCAACGTCCGAGACCACCTAGAGATCTCGGTCAACAAGTTCCAGAGCGATAAGAAGTCACCGTTAAAGACGGTAAACCGCATCGCTTTGAAAATACGATCAACACGAACAACGACAAATCTGGACGCCCATTGGGCGCCCATAAACAGTCTGGACGCCCAATGGGCGCCCAGAAATAGTCTGGACGCCCAATGAGCGCCCGCACCCACGGTCTAGGCGCCCGGACCACGCTTTCCCGATTCTCTTCTCCTTCAAATCTCGGTTCAAGCGTTTCTTGTTTCGTCTCGATCGGAATCTCCGTTGAAGTTTTGCGGCAATAACCTTAAAGACTTGAAGCTTTCGTAAAAAATTTGTATCGATCGTATGAAACGATAATGGTTAGCTCGAACACCACCATTGTCTTAACCATACGATCGGTCTTATCATTTCGTAAAACCGTCACCGCATAATCGTACGACGAACGATTTCTCCAAAAGAAATCGTAAAAATCGCTTTGTCGTTAAAAGGCCCAGGAAGACCCAAAACGCGACAAAAGCCCACTTACGATTTCGGAACGAGAACCGGCCCAATTGCATCAACGATCTACCCGAGGTTCGCGAAAGATAAAAGGAAAATACGATAAAGTCAAGGTCTGAAGATAAATATGGAAAATTCGTAAAAATATGGAATATTCTCGAAAAAATGGAACATTTCCGCGGAAGGATATGCACGAATCTAGGGCGGAAAAGGAAACGGATTTAACCTACGAAGGCATATAAAAGGAGGGTTAAGGAGAATAATGAGAGGGAGAAATTTCATCACCACCAAACACTTAGAAAGTTAGGGTTTTACTTTCGTTTTTCGTTAGCGAGCTACGACTCAACTAGGTTTACGAGTTTACGCTGTTAGATCTAGGGTTCTCGCCGACAATTCTTGTGGCCACGGTTTTATACCAGTTGTAAACGCACAAACACGAATTCGGAATAAGTTCTCTTTCACTTTACTTCGTTTAAGATTTCTACTTACTTTCGATTTTCTTTTCGTTTACGATTTCGTTTTATTGTAACTTCGTTATCTACGAATCCTGTTTACTTTTACTTTGCAATCTCTTTACGTTTATTTCATCGTATGTTTTCATCGCTTTCTGATCTCTCGTTGTTTGGCCCAACAGAAATCCGGGACCTCAGGGAAATTTAGGTTTCCTTACTTTCCTTCGATATCGTAAATTGACAGTGCGAATTTTGGTTCCCACATCCACGCTCATTGCTCAAGGTGAAAAACATAGATCTAGTTCTTTCAAGCATTTCATCGAACACTTTCTAGGCGTCAATGAGCAAGCAAATAACTTTAAAGAACTAAACTAGATATAGTAGAAATTTATTCCAAAATATAACCTATTCATCCATCACAACCCTAGATCTATCCCTATCCTACCATATCTCAAGTTCCAAGGAGGATCTACTCAGTAAAAGTCATGGAAATCCAAATACAAGAGTTTGATCTTTGAGCGCCCATGATCTTAGACAAATAGATCTAGAGAAAGAGATGAAGAAGAAAAGATCCAAATCACTTAAAAGTATCATGAAGTAATTACCAAGTTTTAGATCTCAAAATGAAAGAAAATTTAAGCAAATTTCAACAAAGATAAGCCTTCTTATGTTCTTGGTTCATTAGGAGACTATTTGTACTAAAGGAAGGAGTGTGGTAAAAAAGGGTTTCTTAACGTAAATGCAGCTTGTTGTCGCCCTAATGCAAGCTACCATCGACCCTTAGGTCGACAGTAGCTCACCTTGGGCAGCAAGGCTGCCAAGGGAGGCTACTATCGACCCAAGGATGTCCGTTCTCGACCTCTAGGTCGACAGAAAGGCTCCTTGGCAGCTCCTTGTATCTTCTTTCTCTTCTTGGATGCTATACTTGATCCCAACTTATTCCATAGTGTTAAGCTCCTTTTGTTCTTGGTTTTTAGCTCCAATTCCATCTTAGATTCACCTCTAGAGCTTCCATGAATCCATCTTAAAGTTGCACCTACAAATCCAAACAAATGGTATGCAAATGCAATATGCTCCTAAAATAGACTTTAGACTTAAACTTATGGAATCTAAGACTTATATGCAATATTTACAACCTAAATGTTGATGATACTAAGCTAAATTGCATCAAAATATGCATGAAAATATGTACACATCAACTATCAAACAAACAGAAATCAAATTAGAGAGAGAAATGATTGTATTGATCAAAAATAGAGAGTAAGGGTTTAGAAATTTTCTCAGATTCGAAGTACGGAAGAAGGTTCTCCAAAAGGTTACAAATCTCTCTCTTAGCTCTCAAAGTCAAAAAACAACATAATAAAACTCAAAACACGAGTCTTGGTTTTTGTTAGGTAATCCGGTTCTCGATAAATTCGGTGTGGGTTTTGTAAAATTGGTTTGCGAAAATCAAGATAGGAATTGATTGATCCTGGACAAGGATTAATCGATCCCTATCCTTATGTCATGATATTTCTTCTCTTCACAAGCACTTCCTTTGATTCTTGAAATCCGTCCAAAATACGATCTTTCCACATATACAAGCTCGATATCTGTAAAAATACTAAAGAACCCAAATTCGCTCCAAAGAGAGACAAATACATACTAAAAACCATATTACTTGACTAAAACCCAAACTAAAAACCTATAAAATGCTAACACATCTGTAGTCCTAAAATCTCCTGGTACAACGTGTCTCATAACACAAACAACTCTGCTCATCATTCTCTCCAGTTGAACTCTCCTACTCCTCTCTGTAGCTAGAGCAGCTTGGAGATCCTCCAAAGACTCTGTATGTGGGTCAAAATCTGAAGCAGCAGAAGTAATGCTCCTGGGTAGTGATCATCCTACTTGTGCAACAGCCTTGGCGATAAACGCCTTGGCTCTATGATAGTCCCTCATGCCAAGGATGGGGAACGTTGGAGATCACATGAAAATCTTAAAAGGATAAGGGTAAAAAAGAGTGTTACCTTCGTGCAGAGATGGAAGTCACGAGCAAGGTATAAGGTAGGAGGTTGGCTCTGTATCATGAAGAGGAATGAACTGGTAGACAAAGGTCTCAGTACCCTGAATCCATCATGCAAGATAACGAGATCTAGCAGGTACTGAGAGATCCAGTGGTTCACTACAAACCATAGGTATCTCAACACTCAAGTCTACTCCTGTAGATGTGAGGATAACAGTGATGATCTCTCCAAAATGAGACTAGTAGTTAAGCTCTCTAGTCTCCTTAGAAGCCTTGTGTTTCACATCTATTATCCTCCTAGCAATGAGAGCTCCATAGTTGGCTCTCTGAGGATCAGTAACAAAAGGAGAGATGAGGATGAAGAACTCATCCCAAAGCACTGAACTCTGCTCAGCCTTTCTGAAGATCCGTTGTGCTATGAGCCTATGCACATACCAGACTGTTGGATATCTAATCTTGGCCTCCTTTGAATGCCCAGGCCTAAGTGTCTCATGAGCAAAACAATCCAAAGCAGTGTAGGAAGCGTGATTTGAGCTAAAATTGGCTTCATCTAAAAATTCCAAAAGCAAAATCTCACACAACTCACTCAAAGTCAAAGAGTTAGTAATACCTCCAAATGAGAAAGTGAGAACTTTATCTTGAACCTTAGCTCGTTTTTTTGGGGATATGAGAGCTCAACAGTGCTAAGGAACTCCTTGGTAAGTTTCTCATAGACCGGGTAAGAAATCTCTATAAAATCTCTCACTTTAAAGCTTCCAAGAACCAAGTGACATCTCTTGTCAATCCTAAAGCTTCAAGTGTTGGGAAATGGATCTTAAATAGGGCTTGAACGTTTATGGTAGAAAGTGATGCTCCATAATCGAAATTTGGATCCATCTTGGGTCCAACAACTCTTCTTCTTGGTTCTGAAGGTGCTAAAACCGTGATCATAAGTCCCTTAGCTCTTGACTTTCTTTGCTTTTTTGGTGGTGGAGGCGGGGCACATCGTTGATGGTTTGAGAAATCAGAGTTAAAACCATCTCGTCTCCTTGTGTCTCTTCTCCGTTGTCATCTGATTAATCACTTAGAGTATCTTCACTATCACTAGCTATATCCTTTTCATGCTTCTTTTTGACCTTCTTTGAATTCTTCTTAGTAGTTGGTTCCAACTTCTTGGATTTTTCGAGTTTCGAAGGATTGCTTGGTTCTTGAATCTTTAGAGCTCTTTTCTTTCGGAAAGCTATTCTTGTTGATTTCCTCACAATCTCCTCATTGTTCATTGTTGAATGTCCTACGAAATCAAAAATCAAAAAGACAATGACTCTCTTAAAAATTCAAATAGAACCATATATGTTCTTAAGCAATTTGTAATAGCAAAGAAACATTTAAATGATATAAAAAATAAATCAAGAGTATCAAACAAGCAAGAACTCAAATTTCTCAAAATTTCAAAGTCACGTACGGATTCTATACACATAGCCAAACATCATCACCAAAATTTCAATTTTCCGGTCAAATGATGCAAAATAAGTAGCATATCCTAGTTATACATAATGAAATAAAAATCAATTTTTTGGATTTATATGGTTCCCGAAGTTCAAAAATTTGAAACTTTAAAGTTGATAACACCATAATTTTACCACTTTTCCTTTAGATTTTAGTATGTTTTATTGGTGTTTTGATGCAATTCTCAACGATTAGAAGTATTTTTCTTCTATTTGTAGTAACTTAAGTCATTTCAGGTCAACCCATAATAATTGCAGCTTTGTGGAGCCAATTAGAGCAAAGTCAGTTTTAAGACTGTTTCCAACAATCAGAAACATCATCCGAGATGAAGGCCTTGCCCTCAATGGATTTTAATCAAATTTTTACAGAAGCTAGAGAATTTAATTAGCTTTCTTATCAAGGTTGTTTAGCATCATTTGAAGCTTTGGACAAAGAGTTAGACTGGTTTTAATGAAGACTAGTCCAACTATCTCGCAGAATAAGGATGCGTAAAAATGCCAAAAAAATGGAAGACCATTTGCTTTTCGAACCAGAAATTCTCTAGATTCAAACGGATCTATTCGAAGCCTTATTATGCCAAAGAAATTAACTAAAGATATCTTTACACGAAGTCCAACAGTTAGAGGCCTTAAATGCCCGATTTCACACTTCTGACCTAATGAGGAAGTGTACAATAAGTAGTTTCTTTTAGCTTTTATTTTTTAAAAAGAGTTGCTTAGGTTTTAGATCAAATAAATTCCCTAGGAGGTAGGAACGAAACCTTTTTGGGGTCGTGCCCTTGTAGCCTCCGAAGGATCCTTCTCATCTCAATAAATCCATATTTCTTTCATCTTTCGGTTTTATCTATCCTTCTCCCTTTGATTTGATATGAATGCTTGCTGCCATGATTGATTTCGTATTTACATTTTTTTAATCTATTAGTTTGCATGTTAGAAAATATATTACAAGGAGTCAATGAGTTTACTTGAATAGGTTTACTAGTCGATTAGGTTTTATCAATAACGTTATCACCTTTACTCATTCATTAATGTTATTCTCCTACGAAAGCTGGTACGTGAATAGATCTCTAGTGGTATCCATTCCAAAATCTTGACTTACCGCTAAAACTAGTATTTGGTGAGCCTTTCTAAGTAGGAAGAAAGTTGATCGACTTAGAATCGTGAACAATGAGTCTTCATTGTTTAATGCATGTTTATTATGTTAAGGGCATTCGAAAGTTTAGGTCCTTCTGATATTAACAATAGAATCCAAAACCTCGAAAGTTGAGAGGATTTACCTTAGTGGTAGTGTTCTAGACTGAAACCTTATGCCCCTAGTCGGTTTTAGTTCCTGCTTGTTTACTTTAACTTTCTGTTGTTAGATGCATATCTTTTCATTGATATATCCAATATACATTACCATATAGAGTAGGTTCATTTGCATCCATAAGACCATAATAACCAAATAAAAATAGTGAAAACACTCTTGCATATGTTGTTCTTAGCTTAGTCCAAAACCATATAGGTTCGAAGTCTGACTGCTAGTCTCTATGGATTCGATCCTTAAGTATTACTACGGATGTTGTACACCTGCAGCTAGGTTTTAACTGGGGTAAAACTTGACCCCACTTCAAGTTTTTTGGCGTCGTTGCCAGGAATTAAATATGTTTACCTTAGGATTTAGATCTAGGATTAAGTCTAGGAAAATTTTTCTTTCTTTTCCTTCTTCTGCAAAAATTTCGAATTCTTTGTAAAAAAAATTTGTTTTCTTGTAAAACTTTCGGTTTGGTTTTTTTTTCTAACTTATTTTAATTCTTTTAGGTTTTTAAAAAATAGGATTTAGATTAAATTACTACTAATTTTTTGCTCCCTTTTTCCTTGTAGGTAATAATACTTGGAATTATCCTTTTCTTACTAGGAATATGATTTTTCCATCATACTATCCTATTTAATTGTTTCTCTTGTGTTTTTCAGAGAAAATACAAGGAACCAAAGCCTAAAACTCAAAATCGTAGACCTCTCTACATCCATGGATGAAAACTTTGAAGGATTTAGATACCCTAATCCTCATTCACTAGAATTCATGGACGATACTCAGTATTATCCTCATGCCTATCAGCCTGAGAGAGACTATGTTGAGCCAAGAGATCAACCACAAGAAGAATGTGATAGGAGGTGAATTAAAAGCCACAAATCCACTCAAGGAGGCTGGTAACTTGAATCAATACCGCTGGAAAACTCATATGAACCCCAGCAAAGAAGACCTTTGCTTCAAAACCATGAATGGAGATCCCTGAACCGAAATCTCCAGAGTTTTCTTCCCCATGAGTAACTGCCATACCTCCCACGACATAGAACTCCAAGGTCAGAGGTATCATGGTCCTTACCTCATCCTCCCAATCTCAACACACCCCTAAAGTATCTGGAGCTCAAGGTAGAGCACCTCACAGAGCAACTTCTCGAGATTCAAGGCGATATGGAGCAAAAAATCTATACTACAATAGATAATCAGTATTCCGCTCTTCAAAAGGGAATTGAGAAGCTTGAACTAACTGTTCAAGGCCTAAACATGAGTCTAAGTCACATAGAAGCCGCATTCCAAGAGCTATTCCACACTAACTTCCAAGAAAATTCCATAGAAACCAAAGGAGAAGCTGAAAATCGCCTTGAAGAAAGCAGGAACGTGAAATTAGTGGACAAAAGACATGATTCATTGATTGAGGACGTGAAAGCTAACAAAAGGATCTGTTCTTTGGACTTTAGAGACTTAAATCTAAGGATCAAAAGGTTCAAAGAAGAACATGATGAAAGGATCAAAGAGCTGGAAGACGAGTTGGAAGCATTGGTGTCTAGTGCGAATGGAACCGACAAGAAGATGGAAGATTACAAACAAGATGAAAAGGAAATCATGGAAAGAATGGACCATGAATCCTCTAAGATTTGTGATATCAAGATCAATCTTGATTTCCTAAGATCACATCTCAAATACATTGAGAAGAAACTAGTGGAGAATGAAGAAAACTCCACTAAATTCGTCATTAAGCCTAATTACAATCGATCTCCTAGCTTTTGATTTCCAGTCTTTGGTCAATCAAAAATCGCCCCAAGAAGTAGGATCGTACACACCCTTTAAGAGGACAACAAAAGTTTGAGCCACTCAACCGAAATTTAAGCCTCAGTTTGAGCACAAAAGTGACAATGTCTACTTGGGATCAAGAGAAGCAAATCCCTCCAATTCCAGGGAGAATTGGAAAGCACTTATCAAGATATCTCAAGAATTACCAGCTGATATGAGGTTTGACAGAGCATGGGCTACTAAAAAAGAGCTCAGGAAGTGTCTTGAGAAAGAAACACAAGACTTAGAACGCATAGAAGGCATGTTGAACAACATCAAGGATCCCAACAAGCGTTACACCACAATTCAAATATTGGAAGATCTAGGATTCTTCCTACTCAAGTGTTCCGTCAACAAACAAATTTTTGAAAACGCTCTATGCTGCTCCGGAGCTGGAGTGAACCTCATGCCAACACATATTGCTGAGCGGCTTGGTTTCACCAAGTACAGGCCTTCAAAGATGTGTATCATCTTCGCTGATGGATCAATAAGAAAACTTGTACGATCATTATGTGGTATCCTAATAAGAATCAATAATGTTCTTGTTCCTACTAACTTTCAGGGTGTTGAAGTAGCGGCGAAGCATTCGTCAAGCTTAATACTTGGAAGAACCTTTCTTGCGACCGTCGGAGCTATCATGGAGTGGCCAAATGGAAGAATGTACTTCATTTATTTTGATAAGGACCTCTACTACAAGATAGATCCTCATGGATATCCAGCAATGGAGATTAGGTGTCCTCAACCGATTCGAACGGTAACATTGGAAGTAGAAGCAAAAGGACAGAGGGAGGTTTCATATTAAGGATCTACAATAGTAGGATAAAGATTTAACTCTTCACTCAGGCTTCCTCACATCTAAAAATTTCCCACGAGTAAAGCTAATTGACTTAAAACAAGCGCTTTAAGAGAGACAACCCAAACGTTTTATTTCTTTAAGTTTTATTTAATTTTGATTTTTAGACTTTGATCTTAGGAAAAAATTGTTTAATCTGGTATTTTAAGTTTTAGTAAATGTTTTTATACTTTTTTCCGTAGGAACACATTCTGGAACGCAGAAAAATTGAGAAGAATTCAATCCAAACATGTCTGGACCGTTCGGATTGTCCACTGTACCACAGAGCGTCACGACCGATTTACGCCCAAAAACAAGGCGCAACCGGTGCTAGCTCCAGTCTGCCCTGTGCCTCACCTTGTCCCAGCACCAGTCCATGGACCTCTCCTTACCGGCCGCTTGGCCAAAACCAGCCCTCGACTGGTGGCCAGGGCTTTGTGCCCAAAATGGTTGAGGCATTTTGCCACCATGACCGGCCGCGTGCAATGAGGAGTCCAAATCCGGTCCTCAGCCTTTTGCCACCTTCTCACAGCTCTTCCCTGAGCCTTAACCCATCCCAACCACCTATTTCCACGTCCCGACCATCCTGTTCCCCATCCGGACATGCTTTTGGCCGACAAAAACAAAACAAAACATCCAATTTTCACATTTTCTTCGCCGTATTATGCAAAAGCTCAAATCTTTCAAGGTAACCAACTCAACTTAATATATATGTACCATTTTATGGTGATTCTCAGGATTGGAACCTCAAGAACACAATGATAGACACTTGAAGCTACAAGGAGTCTAAACCGAGCAATTCTTGCATCTTAGCCATTTTATTGCCGCCAAACACGGAATCAACTAAGTTTATTATCGAAACTCACAGAGGATCTAAGGGACATTTTAAAGTTTTAAAACGCCCTCAAAGACCCTTAAACACAAAGGCGAGCCTATTGAGCAAAAATTGCGAGAATTTTGACTTCAAAGGAACTCCGAGAAAGAACTTCAGTTTTAAATCATGCCAAGGAGTATTGTGTTCTGAATGAAGATTATTTTGAAGCTATGAGTGATCAAGTAAAGGCAGAGCCATTCCTCATCCACATTCCAAGGCTCAAAAATGTGATCAAAGGAACAAAGACCACAACTGGAGCATTTAAAGAGCAATCTTAGCCAAATGAACTTCCACGCCACCTGAACATCTTCAAATGCCTTCAGAAAAACTTGAGAAAGATGCTAGCTGAGATTTTTATCGACGCTCAACAGAACACAAAACCAACGAATTTGGTTTCTCTGAAACTCTTATTCAGGGACATGCGTAGTGAGATGGATATGAGTGATGAAAAAATTTCTATCTTGTTTTAGCGGCTCTTAAGACCAAGCTACCGTATCCTTAATGTTTCAAGAAGGAAATCTTGAGACTATACTATTGAAAGATGAAATGGGACGGAGACTTAGACATTCCACAAGAATGGTATGAGGAAGCTAAAATCTATGAGATGGTTAAGGCAAAACTTGAGAAGAAGTTGGCTATGATAACAAGGTAGAAAAGGTATTGCAAGCTAGTGGCATCCCAACAACGAGACCATTGAGAAGGATTTAGAAAAGAGCAACGATGATGGAAGGTTTGTTATCCGTGTGCTCTCAAAGACTACCAATTCGAAGATACTTTAACGGATACCGGAGAAAACTTAATGTGATCTCTCTAGACCGTGTGAAAGAACTTGGTTTACAATATGAAATCATGAAAGGATCTAACCCCGTACGTTAGGGAGATGCTATGAAAAAAGTTCCAATGGGAAGGTTGGAAAACATGGATCAAAATATTGGAAACAACTTTGTGAAAAGTGATTTTGTTGTGATGGACACTAAGTCCAATAAAGCTAAGCTCCTGATCATCCTGGAAATCCCTTTCTTGCTAACCGTCGGTACTATAATATGAGACAAAGTTTAATAGTCTCAAGATCAATGGTGGGAAAGAACTTCAAGACAAGAAATTCAAGTTTGAAGGTTTATGTGTGGCTTAAGAATTGATATTCGCAATCGCTGCTTGATTTGGAACTATGCTTCAGTTTCTGAGCTAGTTGAGAAGGAAACTCTGTTGGAAATTGGGATAAAAGAGGAAAACAAGATGCAGAGTATGTTTGTACAGAAGAATCAAGTGGGGAATGTTGCTAGAAATAAGAGAAAGTTTCGGCAGACAACTTTTTATGGAAAGAGAAGGGAAGGACGTAGTGCACGTCCAACATCTTGAAAGATGCATGCACGAGTGTGTCGAGTTGGAACTGGAGCTTGCCATCGTCGTGGAAGCATGGAACATAAGGTCTAAGAGTGCCCAAAACCGGATCAAAGGGTTAAGGATTAGGGAAGATGTGTGGCGGCTAAGATATGTTACATATGTGGAGAAGCTGGTCACTTTAAGTCACAATGTCCTAAGGTTGGACAGTCAGGGAAATAGGAAAATGATAAACTATTACTGCCGCCAAAGAAACAGGCAATCATGCCAAGGGTGGATGCGTTGAGACGAGGGACCAATGACCCAAGCACTTCATGTCCGATCACTGGTTAGTTCTGCTACCTTACTCTTTGAAATTTCTATGTGATATATTTCTTCGAGTGGTGTAGGTTCTTAGCATTGTAGGTGGATGTGTAGGAACCCATGTCATGTTTGACACCGAGGCTACTTATTGCTTTGTAAGCCCATAGATGGCAAAGGCAGGTGGGTTCCAGAAGGAACCTGGGAAGCATTTCAGATTAGTTAAGGCAGTTGGTGGTCAAACCATGCATAGTGAAGGAGTTATCCGATATGTCCCGATTTTGATCTGTGAAAGGAACATGCTGACAAACTTGGTGATTTGTCCAGTGGCTGACTATAATTGGATCCTTGGAATGGATGGGCTTGGAAGGGACAATGCACATCTGGACTATCGCCGAGGATGTGTTTGGTAAGGCCGACATCTGAAAGCTTGGTGATTTGCTTGATGCAAGCTGAAAGAATGATTGAGAAAGGTTGTGAAGCTTACTTGACCAAAATTACTGCTGGGAAAGTTTATTCGGATACTGATTTGAAGGATATTCCGCTGGTAAAATACTTTGAATATGTGTTCCAGCCACTAAATAGATTATCACCACGAAGGTCGGAACCCTTTGCTATTGAGCTGGAACCTGGAAAAGTTTCAATCTCCAAGGAACCTTACCATGTAGCTCCAGCATAGATGGTTGAACATAAAAAGCAGTTGAGTGAGCTGCTGGAAAAGGGATTCATCAAGCCAAGAAGTTCACTTTGGTGTGTACCGGTACTGTTTGGGAAAAAGAAAGATGGTAGCTTCAGGCTATGAATTGATTACTGAGGACTAAACAAAGTGACAGTGAATAACAAGTACCATATGCCTCAAATTAACAAGTTGTTAGACAAACTCAGAGGTGTTACTTGGTTCTCAAAGATTGATTTAGCCTCTGGTTATCATCAGATTCAGATAGCAGAATCAGATCTTCAAAAAATGGCTTTTCGCACAAGGTATGGGGATTATGTGTTTGTGGTGATGCCCTTTTTGTATAACCAATGCTCCAATGGCATTCATGAAGCTGATTAACAAAGTCTTCAGAGACTGTCTGGAAGAATTAGTGATCATCTTCATATATGAGATCTTGGTTTACTCAAAGACTCAGGAAGAACATGTGGACAATCTGAGGATTGTGATGGATAGACTGCGGGAACACAAATTGTTTGATAAGTTGAGCAAGTGCAGCTTCTGGCAAAGGGAAATGAGATTCTAGGCCATGTTGTAAGAGATAAGGGAGTATCTGTGCCAAGGCCACAAAATGCCTCAAAAATCATAAGTTTCCATAGGTTGGCAGGATACTACCGAAGGATTGTGAAGGGTTTTGCGAGAATGGTTTAACCAATGACTAGACTGAGTGGGAAAGACGTCCCCTTTACTTGGTCAGAAGACTGTTAGAAGTGTTTCTGTAGGCTGAAAGAGATGCTCACAAGTGCTCCGATCCTTAAGCTGTCGAGACCAAAGGTACCTTATTTAGTGTATACAAATGCATCACGAACTGGATTCAGTTGTGTACTGATGCGAGAAGGAAAGTTTATTTCTTATGCTTCAAGACAGCTAAGAAAACATGAAGGCAACTACCTCGCTCATGACCTGCAAATTTCGGCATTAGTGTTTGCCTTGAAGACTAGGCATTCTTATCTTTAAGGTGGAAGTCCAAATCTTCACTGATCAGAAGAGTTTGAAGTACATCTTCACTCAAATGGAATTGAATCTTAGACAGCGGAGATGAATTGAAGAGGTTGCTAACTACGATCTAGATATAGCTTATTGTTGCGCGATTGTTTAAAGGAAACAAAAGGCAACGAAGCTTTAAATTT
>OVAN01002234.1:0-34508 GCA_900406275.1 Anastatica hierochuntica | reverse complement strand
TAGATCTAAGAAGAGAGAGATTAGAGAAGAGATCCAAAGAACTTTTAAAACAAAAAATGTTGCNTGATCTTAAAAATAGTGTTTAGAAATGTAGAAAGATAAGATAAAAAGGTTCTCTCTTGTTCTTGAAGCTTAAAGGTCTATTTATACTAATCATAGAGTGGAGGAAGCCCATAAACAAATGGTAATTTCGGCCAGGTTGTCAGCCATCAATCCATCTGGTCGATGGGAGCCTACCCAGGGTCGATAGCTGTCAACCTACAGAGGAGGGAGCGCCATTTACTGCCTAGGTCATTGNGATGGTCAATGGGAGCTCCCTTTGGGCAGTTTTGATGGCCTTTTGCTCCTCTTTGACATCTTGTTTGATCCCATCTTCTCCCAATGCTTCTAGCCTCTCTTCTCCATGAATTCTTAGCTCCAATCCCACCATGAATCCATGCCTAGAGTCTCCATAGATCTATCCCAAGTTGCACCTACAAAATGCAAAGAAAATGCAATGCAAATGCAAGATATGCCTATACTAGACTCTAGACTCAATTTAATGCATTCTAAGACTAAAATGCCATATATACAACCTAAAAGTGGATGAAACTAAGCTAAAATGATCCTAATTATGCATGAAAATATATACACATCACATATTCATTAATCTTTGAATTGATTTGTAATTTACATGTCTTAATCTTTCGTGCCAAATATTCAAAGACTCAAGAACATAAGCAAATGAGTTATTCTTATTCATCGCAATAGCGATTAGATCGGAAGTAGAAGCAACATTAGCAACACCAACAACAACATTTTTATTTTTAGGGAGGGCGACCTACAAATTCATCTTGATCAATCTATCCTTGATATATCCACTTTCCAGATACACGCCATGCTTCCTCAAGATGAGCTTGTTTGCCTCAAAGGTGATTCAGAAGCCACTCAGTTCATCTGATTGTCGGAGATCAGATTCTTCATCACGTCAGGCACATGCTTCACATTGACAAGAGGGACCTCCTTTTCCGAAGTCATCCTAGGAATAACTTTTCTACGACCTTCAATTTGATCTATATCGTGTTTCCCATCATCAATTGCTCCTCACAGTTTCTCTTCTGATATGTGCTAAACATCCTGCTATCAGTACAAATGTGGGTTGTGGCTTTAGTTTCGTACCACCATTATGTTGGATTATCTTCCACCATGTTGACTTTGGTGACCATAGCGCACATGTCACCCTCAGTAAGATGGGCGACATTTTCCTTCGCTTTGCTACAACAGACATTAAACTTGCGTCCTATCTTTCCACAGTGGTGACATGTTCCTTTGAACTTCTTCTCCACAGCTCCTTACTTCTTGTAGTTCGCGGAGAAATTAGCTTTTAGAGGCAGCTTCTCAAAGGCTTTTCCCTTGCCCTTCTCTTTTCCCTTTCCTTTGTGCATAGCCACATTGACAGTGTGTTCACGAGGCTGAATCTCAATATTGGTGTGATTTCTGCCCTACATTCGCAGCATGGTGATCAAGAGGTAAAGGAACTTGGGAAGAAGGTTGATAAATTTGAGAAGTTATTCAACATATTCATGTCTTAAAATTAAAGGAAAGATCATCATGAGTTATTATGGATGAAGCTCATTGAAAATAATGGATGAAGTTTTTTTTCATACCCCCTATTATGACCGATCCAAAAGAGAAAATCGGTCCAAAATGAGTAATTAAGAAAAATCATCATCATAAGAGAAATTTTTTTAAAAAAAAAAGTTCCACATCAAAAGGATTTGAAACATCATATTATACCATAAATGAGTAATTAAATTTTTCCTTGGTCATAAAGTGGGATTCTACTCGAGATGGATGGACATAAAATGTCATCATCTCGAGAGGGATAATTGTTGAATAGTTAGGATATTTGAATAAAGATATATGAAGGTGAGGTTCATAAGTTAAAAAGATCACTATTCAATATTGAAAATCAAATGCCAAAAGCATTTGAAAAAGAAGATAAAAAGCTGGCAGGTGAGAAATCATAAAACGAATTGTTAAAAAACTTATGGATCCTCACACAAAATAGATTTGAACTTGAAGTTCAGAAGGATAATTCATTCATGAAATATTGTGGATTGACTGCAAGACATAAAGTCAATGTTAAGAGAAAAAGAAGAAAAAATATCTCATTCCAGCAAAATAATGCTCCAATAAGATCATGTGTTCTAGAAGGATGATCTTTTGATAATAAATCTATGACACGTAAGGAACGTTATAAACTATTTGGTTCCGAATATAAATCCTCGAAAAGGAGTAAGTTATTAAAAAGGGAGGATTGTATCTTCAAAATACCATTGACATGTTTAACAATAAATCAGGTACCTGAATAAATAAAAGATTATGATAAAGAGATCTCGGTTAAACATGTCAATACGGAAGAGTGGAACCAAAGGAAAGAAAGTTGTCGAAAATATAAATAAAAGCGCACATTTAGATTAGTAAAACTGAGGATCATAATTCTACCTCCTTGGATGAGTGTAGAAAATAAAGTATTGGCCAAAAGATAAAAAGAGGCAATAAGTGTACATTAAAACTCGTATGAGAAACGAGAAATCTTTGGACTAGAAGTCCAAGTAGACATGTCTGGCAGTATATAAATGACTTGTATTGTACCTTGAAGATAGTTATATTCCTTGAAAGATTACTAAGATCATAACTATGTTCCTGGAAACACCTATTTGATAAAAACTCATGAAGAGTTATCACAATAATGAAAATATGGGATGATATTTTGAAAGACAAAGTTGTCTTTAGATACCCCAAATATAACATCTAGTAAAAGAGATGTTACTTCAAAAGATCCTAAGGGAGGATTTACATAATGCTTACATTTTAAGCATTTATAAAGAAATGGTATTTGGTCCTGAAGTACCAAATTCTTAGAGTTATGTAAGCATTTTCCGGAGATATAATTCATATAAAAGATATGAGGGTATATGATGGGATTTTTTTAAATAAGACAGAAAGCTTAGAAATAAGGCTCGGTAATGCTGGTGAGTTCACTTCACAAAAGCCCTTAATAATTAATGTATGTCAACGAGGATTGATGTTAAGCATTCAGTTCCCCATGTTCATACACAAAATGGCATGGTCAATTCTCTGATCAAATGATTGCGATTAATTGCAAGACCGCTAATTTTGAGAACAAAACTCTCGATTTCAGTATGGTGCGTGCTATTTTGCATACTGCGGCATTGGTCTAGTTAACACCAAGTGTATATCATGAACATTCCCCACTGCAATTGTTGTCTGGCTGAGAGCCATATATATCCCATCTCCGTGTTTTCGGATGTGCGGTATATGTTCCTATTGCCCGCCGCACCGACACAAAAATGGGTCGACAAAGTAGATTGGGAATTTATCTGGGGTATACGTCATCAAGTATTATTTGGTACCTTGAGCCACGCACTGGTGAAGTGTTTACGGCTCGTTTTGCCGATTGCCATTTTTATGAAAATGAATTTCTAGCATTAGGGGGAGGAATCAAAGAAATTCCAAAAAACATAACATGGTGCACGCCATCTTTGGTACACCTAGATCCCCCTACTAATAAACAAGAGCTGAAAGTTCAGAAAATTATACATATGCAAAATATGGCAAATCAGGTACCAGATGCGTTTACCAATACAAAAAAGGGTGACGAAATCATATGTTCTCGCAGTAAATGTTCCATCAAGAATCAATGTTCCTGAAGAACATATAGATTGAAAACAATTAAACGAACCGAGGGTTCAGTTAAAGAGGAAGAGACCCATTGGGTCTAAAGATAAGATTACTCGAAAGAAAAAGAAATTGGGAGAACAAAATGAAAAGGGTACAGAAGACCCACATAAGGAAATATGCCCCCAAAGTATTCTAGATGAATCACACAAAGAAAAATGTCCAAAAGACATAAATGAAAAGGTTCCAGAAGAACCATGTGAAATTTGTCCAGAAGACGAAAATGATACATAAAACATGAGATCTCTATCAATTACACTCATACTGGGAAATTATGGGTTAGAGAGGAGATAGAGGATATTAATGGAAGATTTTCCTTTTATGTATCTGAAGAAATTAATAGTAGGATTGAGGATTCAGATCCGAAAACTGTATCAGAGTGTCAGGAAAGGCATGACTGGGAGAAATAGAAAATGGCAATGAAAACTGAATTAATCTCCCTAAATAAAATAAATGTCTTTGGACCAGTTGTCATTACACCTGAAGATGTAATGCCAATTGGATGCAGATGGGTCTTTGTGTGTAAAAGAAATGAGAAAAACGAAGTCACAAGGTATAAAGCCCGACTTGGGGCACAAGGTTTTTCTCAAAGACCGGGATTTGATTATCAAGAAACTTATTCCCCAGTTATGAATGCAATCACATTCAGGTACTTGATAAGTTTAACGGCATCCAACAATTTAGAGATGTATATGATGGATGTTCTCATTGCATATTTATATGGATCACTGGAAAGTGATATTTATATGGAAATCCCCGAGGAATTAAAGATCCTCGAAGGTTCAAAAATGCAAGAAGCATTGTCTAAAGGGATATGTTCGGTCAAGTTACAGTGATCACTTTATGAAATCAAACAATCCGCACGCATGTGGTACAATCGCTTAAGCGAGTATTTATTTAAGAAGAGATATGTAAACAATGCAATATGCCCTTGCGTTTTTATTAAGAAATCCCAGTCAGGATTTATTATCATCGTTGTATATGTTGATGACCTGAACATAATAGTTACTCAAAAGGAGATTGATGATGCATGAACTCATATGAAAGAAGAGTTCGAAATGAAAGATCTTGGTAAGGCAAAATTTTTGTCTTGGGCTCCAGATAGAGCACCTAAAAGATGGAATATTTGTACATTAGTCAAACTATACCAAAAGGTTGTTGAAGCGTTTTGAGTACCTAAATGGTCAATAGATCGCTTGATGTTAACAAGGATCCATTTAGACTTGTGAAGATAACGGAAAAGTGTTAGGTCCTGAAGTACCTTACATGAGCGCTATAGGCGGATTAATGTATCTTGCAAATTTCACTTCACCAGATATATCATTTAGTACTAATCTGCTTGCAAGATATAGTTCATCCACCTACGCGTAGACATTAGACATGAATAAAGCGTATATTTCGTTATCTTCAAGGAACCATTGACTTAGGGTTATTTTATGTTAGAAACCCGAAATCTGGTTTTGTTGGTTTTGCAGATGTAGGATACTTGTCAGATCCTCATAAAGCTCGATCGCAAACCGGGTACATTTTCACTATTGGTGGAACAACGATCTCCTGGAGATCACAGAAACAAACTTTGGTTGTCACTTCTTCAAACTATGTGGAAATTATTGCAATACATGAGGTTTGGTGAGTACTAAATAGCAAACAGTTTTATTCGAAGATAATGCTGCATGTGTCACACAAATCAAAGAAGGTTACATCAAGAGCGACAGAACGGAACATATTCCTCCAAGGTTCTTATCTTATACACAAGAGCTCAAGAAAAACCTAGAAGTGAAGGTCCAATATGTTCGTTCAAGTGACAATCCCGCAAATCTATTCACAAAGGCGTTTCTCACTACGATATTTAGGAAACATGTGCAAAGTATCAGAATGCGTCATCTGTGAGATTTTTGAGAAAAGAAGGGTCCATCATTTTCAGGGGGAGATTGTACTATCGTACTCTTTTCCCTCGTCATGATTTTTATCCTAACGGGTATTCCATGACAAGGTTTTTAACGAGGCAGTATATAATACTCTACTAATGATGGATAATTAAGGGGGGGGGGNAGGGGGGGGGGGGTGTTAAGATAAATAGATAAATATTTACTCCATGTGTCCGTTAACTAAACCGACTAAGTTATTACTTTATTAGTTTCCTAGTACTATAAATAGTGTTGCTCACACTACAAGAAATCAGACGATTAACAACGATGGTGATCGTTGTAAAATTGTTGTTAACTAAGCATAACAACGAATTTACGACGAAAACCAATACATTGTCAACTGATCGTCGTAATGGAAAAATCGTCGTAAATTCGTCATTAAGTTTACGACGATAGGATTTCGTTGTAAAGTAATTGTTAAATTTTCGTAGCAAAATACTCGTAAATTAACAAGAATTGAACTACGAAATGAGTTTCGTCTCTAATTCATAGTAAATATGATGTAAATTAACGATTGTTAAACAACTAAGTAGATGCACCTGATCTTCGTTATATCGTAGTTAATTTACGAAGATTGAACGATGACTATATAAAACAATCATCGTAAATTAAGTACGATTTAACGAAGAATTTTTTAAAATACGTCTTAAATTTGTTGTTACGTAACAACATTTTTACGACGATTCTTTAATTAAAATTAACAAAAAAAATCAAAATTCATATTTTTGGAAATTAAATAATAAATAAATTTTAAAAATATTTAAAATATATATAAATTTTTATAAAACCTACAATTGCCCAAATAAGTAAATACAATATAAAAACTACATATATAAGTCCTAGATATATGGATCTACTCCTAGTTTTATGTCGTCGAAATACCCTTCCGGGAGATTCTCCGGATTGGCTGGGCTGCTCCTGCTCCTGCTGTTGCGGTTCTCTTGCTACCTTAGCTTCGGTCTGACTCATCAGACGAGCAATCTCTGCGTTGTCCACTAAAAGGATCTCGAACATCTTGTCGCATAAGCTGAACTGGGGATCGTACAGCTCTTGCTTTGACCGAAGATCCGTGATCTCAGCATGTGCGGTCTTCAGCTCGTTTTGCATAGCTGCATGCTAAGTAGACGCAACTTGGTATGACGATGATGCCGCAGGGACATCCTGAATGGAGCTATCCCCATTCAGCTGAGGGGTTGTCAGAGGCTCGGCCGGGTAAGCAGTGCCTCCGAGGGAGAGCTGAGATTTCCGACTCTCAATTTCCATCCACCTCGCCTCCACTTGGTTGTAGATCGTCTCCGATTGTGCATCAATGAACTGCCTGTTCTTCCATTTGTGCGTCTTCTCGGAGACATGGTTGACAGACGAAAGATAGCCTAATGGCTTGGCTATAAACAAAATAAAAGACATAAGTAAATAAATAATATTATGTATTTAATTTAGAAAAATAATTAAAAATACATAATTCAAAAAATACTTTCCATCTGAAGATGTTGGCCAACGAAAGAGATCTGACCAGAAGTGTGAGGAATATGCTTCTTGGTGCCATCTGGAGTGGTGGTGTTCCATGACATGAAACACTTAGTCGCAATCGATGTGGTATGTGTATCTCTCCAGTAGGCATTTAGGTCATTCCACAACGCTGCAGACATGAAGATGGGCTTCGTGAGGTCTCTCTTCTGTCCGAACTTCTCCTTCCATTCGGAGACGGTGTTGGCGAGGCTCAACTTCGTCCGCGTGTAGAACTCTGTCTTGACCGTCTCGTTGATAGAGACATCACAATGCCACTTTTGCTGGAAATTTTTTTTTTTTATTAGCACAATAAATATATATTTAATAAATAAATAAATAAAGTAATAAAAATAAATAGAATTTAAAAACATACCGCGAAACATTTGAACCATGTCCGCTTGATGTGATTCGGCGTCGTCGACCAGTTCACGTGCGGCTCAGTAAAGTATCCCTTGATGGTGTCGGAGACGGAAAGGTCGACCTTGTTGTCGATCCCGAACCTGCGAAAAACATATAGATTTATTAAAACTGATATAATTAGTTCATTATATTAATTAAATTAAATTAAAACATACCAAAATGTATGATCGTCTGTCCTGTCAAGATCGAGACGAGGAAGGTGATCGTGTCTAGGCTGGGCGATGATGTCCTCCACCCGACGATGGACGTACGGAGCATTAGGCGGAACATCCAAGTCCAGATGTATGCCTCCATCGACCCCGACTGCCTCTGGTGATGTTGTTGGTGCTGGAGGATGAGGGGGTCCACTGTAGCTGCTGGTGGTGGTGCTGGTGGTGGCAGAGGAGGCGGTGGCGGTGGTGGAGACGGCGTAAACTAAGGTCTCGGCGTAAACGCCGGTCTCGTCCTACTACTCGAGCCTTGTGTAGTGGAAGACGTCGAGGCTCCCGTCCTACGAGCCTCGGTCTCCCGTCCGGGGTCGGATGACTCGTCTAGGAGGACCCATAATACCTAAAAAAAAGAAAACCTATAATTAAAATCCTAAGGGTTGATTGTACGAGACTTAATTTTAATATTGGTTGTGGCTGTAAAATTAATTAAAATAATTTTTGTCTTTAACTTTTAGGAATATGACTTTAAAAAAAATAAAAGTCTCATTATTGTGACTTTAGAAAAAATCCCTATAAAAATCATTATTGTGATTTTAGAAAAAATCACTTTTAAAAATTTAGTAATTAGTTTATAATTAAAAAATTAAAAATCATTATTGTGAGTAATATTATGACTCTATCATAATTAAAAATTAAACTGTTATTTTTTAAAAATCAACTTCCAAAACTTTATCATAAATACATACTAAATTCCAATCCTAAGTCTAAAATTCAATTCTACAACAAATTCAATTTCTAATCTATAATTATATTCAAATTTTAAATATTGAAATTATTTAAAAAGTTTAAATTTGAAGTTTACCTGATTTTAGGATTAGAGATTGTTGAGAGTTTTAGATTTTGTGAAGAAGTTGGAATGAGCAACAAATTGGGGAATTGCTCGTTTATATAGACGAAGTTGTCGTCGTAAATTCTCGTTAATTAACGACGAATTTACGATGAATTTAGGATGCTTTTTCATCAAAATGTCACTACAAAAAATGTAATATTTCGCATTAATGCACCAGAGGGAAAACAAAAAAGTTTTGTATTTTCGATCAATCGTCGTTAAATCATCGTTATTGCACGACGATTTATACTTTTTCACGAATCGTACAACCTCGTACAACGTACACATGAAGATGTAGACATTTAAGGGTTAGGGTTTGAGGTTTAACGACGAATTGGTAATAATCATCGTTAAATTGTCGTTACTGACCAACGAATTAAACACGATTTATGTAAATTGTTTCTAAAACGTCAAAAAAATTCAATTTCTCAAATGTATTGCTTAATCTAGGTTGGAAAACCAAGTATTTCTCCTTTTATTTAACATTACAACACTTTAGAAAAAAACAATTTCTCAAATCTTCCGTCTGAAAAATCTCTTGTACATTACAATATCGTTTATATTGTTTCTCCTTAAGATGTTAATTGTTGGTCATGTTTTTGAAATTTTGATGTTACGAAAACATGCATTCATACTTATACTTATAATGTGCTTTTTGATGCATGTGTAGTAGTATAATTTGATAACCGATATTTCGATTTGGGATTTAGGGTTTTATGTTACATTTTTCGATAATTTGTCGTTAAATCGTCGTTACTTTACGACGATTTTACGATGATTGGTTATAAGACGACGATTGAGAAGTCAACAACGATTTAACGACGATTTGAGTATTAACAACTAATTAACAATTACCTAGCGACAAGTTAACAACAATATTTCAGTTACTAATTATATCTAATTAACTTAATTTTTAGTAGTGATCTATCATCCACCATTTTTGTTCACTTTCAAAAATGCTCAAAAACTTATATAGCGATTCAATTTGAAATAAATGATACAAATGTTAAGAATTTTTTGAATCGTACATAGAAATATATATAATTTAAAAAAACTTTAGAATACAAGTTTCATCACTTCACTTCTTCCTCCGACCCATCCTCGTCATGTGGACTTTCACTTTCATCGAATTCGTCCGTTTGTTCGGTTTATGTTTCCTTTGGTATTTCGTCAAGTTCCCTGCTATGGGGATCAATTAGTAGTACGGGATCTGTACTTAGTTCAGGATAAGGTATCTTAATGGGTGTATCGTGTTGGAGGGCAGATTCCTCTTCACGTACTATATGACATCGTGGCGCAAATTTCACGACGGATAGCCAGTTTGTGCCGATCGATGTCAAACTGGGATAAGGAATGAAACTAACTTGCTCCACTTGTGATGCACGAATAAAAGGCTCAAATTTGTTGCACCTGCGTCCCTTGTTAACATCGACGACTCTGAATTTGTTGATACGAACAACCCTGCCAATTGGAGGATCAAACCACTCACACTTTAAGAGCACGCATTTCAACTGTAGGACACCTGAGAATGTAACTTCTATGATTCTTGTAGGATTCCATAGAAATCTATATCCCCCCTTACGCAAACGTCGTAGTTAACGCTTGTGTGATGTCTGCCATAATCGTAAGCGTGGAATGCATATCCTCTTGTAAAATACATTGGTGCGGTACATATCCTCGCAAGTGTACGCTGTAGCATCTCATGAAACCACAGAGGGTATGATTCGTCCTCCTAATCAATCTGTAAACAAATATAATATTAGCAACTTCTTATTAAGTAAATGTATATCTACATATATTAGCAACACCTTATTAAGTAAATGTATATCTATATATAAATATACGCGCAAATATAGTTACTTGTTGTTACAACCAGAGAACAAAGTGTTATGCTTTTCTTCTCTCGACATCATCATCTGAGATCCCCTCTATCCCTTTGCGAACTTGAGTGACAAAAAGACTAGTACATAG
This sequence comes from Anastatica hierochuntica, assembly GCA_900406275.1. NCBI lineage: Eukaryota > Viridiplantae > Streptophyta > Magnoliopsida > Brassicales > Brassicaceae > Anastatica > Anastatica hierochuntica. The sequence goes on along the minus strand of OVAN01002234.1, from coordinate 23,898 downwards.
ATATAGATTCATATGTAAGACTATATTATATAGTACATCCAAGATCGATTTAGAAATTTGGTCTATATAAATATAACCGACATATTTATACCTTTCTCACGAGCGAATTTCCTCACAGTTCAGAAGAATGTACGTATGGGCACAGTCAATTCTTTCCTCACTCCCCCCACCAAACCTCTTTTACTCGTCCACTAATCCGACCAATTGCGCAAAATATATCTGGAACTCCATCCATGGCATATGTTGGGGCAACGACACCATCATCATATCGTCGTAGGACTATTTTGCGTGTCCTAACTTTAGGGGAAAAGTAGTACGATGTAAAGTGAGATGTCTCCTCGGTTAAACTTCTCTGAAGAATAGAACCCTCCACTTTTGCAATATTCTTTGCTTTCTGTTTCAGATGTTTCTTGGATCTTTCAAAATGTTACATCCACTAAAACTGCACAGGTCCCCCAAGTTCCGCTTCATGTGGAAGATGTATAGGTAGGTGCTTCATTACATCGAAAAACAATGGCGGGGATTTCTTCTCCAAAATTCATAAAAGGATGGAAATGTTTTCATCTAGTTGGGCTATTACGTTTTCTGTTAATGTCCTCGTGCAAAGATCCCAAAAGAACATCCCTGCTCCTATAAAACATCAAGATCCATGTATATTAATATATATGGTGATCTTATATATATATGTTCTAGTGAAGATGTATACATTAGTACGTACGTACATACCAGTAATTGCCTTGTGCACATTGTTAGGTAGAAGTTCCGTCATAGCAAATGGTAGTAGTCATTGCATAAATACATGGCAATCATGACTTTTCACACCTAAGAATTTACCTTGCTCAACACATCGTGAAAGATTTAATATAAACACATCTGAAAACTTGGCTTCAGATGTCATCCATTGGAATAGCGATGCCTTCACTGAACTGGATAATCTGAATATAGGGACTGGCGATTTACCATCTTTGGTAATGTGCAATTCGCTCCTTCCGCATGTTTCAGGCAAGTCAAGACATGATTTGTAATTATCTTTACTCTTTCCCTGCACATTCAGAAGTGTATTCATGATATTATCAAAAAAAGTTCTTCTCGATGTGCATCGTAATAATAATTTGCTCCTCTACTTGATCGCCCGTTAAATACACTGGTGGAGGCACACGAAAAATTTTGTTCTTTCTAAATAGTCTTTTGTTTCTTCTGTACGGGTGGTTGACAGGAAGAAATTGACGGTGACAGTCAAACCAACTTGTTTTCCTACCATGCTTTAGTTGAAACGCATCCGTATGCTACATGCAGTAAGGGCAAGACAACTGTATGTGCGTTGTCCGTCTATGCGTTGTCCAACCTGACAACATCCCATATGCAGGAAAGTCTCTTATGGTCCACATAAACACTGCACGCATCGTAAAATTCCTTCTCTGGAACAGTCAAACGTGCAAACATCGGTATGCCATAACATCTTCAATTCCTCTACTAAAGGTTATAGAAAAACATCAAGTGATCATTTTGGATGGTTAGGCCTAGGACTAATAAACTGAGAAATAGAAATTCTTTTTGTATACACATCTCTGGTGGGAGGTTATACGGCGTGACGATTACGGGCCACAAAGAATACTGCCTACCTGACATACCAAATGGACTAAATCCATCTATACATAAACCAAGGTAGATATTACTTTTTTGTCTAAAAAAATCAGGGTGTACCGAGTTAAAATGTCTCCACGCTTTTGCTTCTGATGGGTGGGTAACCTCTCCATCTAATTGTGTATGGTTCACATGCCACCTCATTGATGTTGTTGTCCTTTTCAATTGATACATTCTTTTTAATCTATCAGTAATAGGGAGATACACATCCTCTGGTATGGTATCCTCTTCCGCCCAACCCTTGTGGCTTAAATCTTAGCTTTTTACAAAAACGACATTCCTCGAGCAACTTATCATCATCTTTCCAAAAAATCATACAATTGTCCATGCAAACATCAATAGACTCAAATGGCAAACCCAAACTAATAACCAACTTCTGTATCTCATAATACGTTTCAGCAGCCAAATTATCAGAAGGTAGATACTCTTTCAACAAATCAGCCCAATCATCCATGCATACTTCACGTAAGTTATGATCTATTTTTATATTCATCATCCTAGCAGCTAATGAAAATTTAGCGTGTCCTTCTCTACATCCAACATATAATGGTTGATTTGCATCATTTAACATGTCGTAGAATCTTTTAGCATCTAAATTTGGTTCTTCAACAATGTTATCATCATATGCGAATGAAACAGTATTTGCTTGATGAGAAAATGCATCTGTAATCATGTCATTAATCTTGTCGTGTTGATTATCGTCATTATGATGATGATAATTACCAAACTCATATTGATGATCATGCCTATCAGCAGGTTCAACATTTTCTACGATTGATGATGATAATTACTACTACTGCTACTACCAACATTATCCCAATGTTCTTCCCCATGTTGAAACCATATGAAATATTGTGGTGTAAATCCTCTATTTAACAAATGCTTCCAAACATTTTCAACAAAAATGAACTGTGTATTCTTGCACTTTCTACATGGACAGAATATCTTACCACTTTCGACAGTGATCGTTAGATTTGTGGCTTGTGCATGAAAATTTCAAGTCCTCCGAGAAACTCTTGAGTCACCAATCTCTCCCAATCTATATGCATGTAGATCCACCGTCAGATTTCGTATAAATCGCCAGACATTTTGGATTTTCTTTTTGTGTTTGATGAGAGAAAGAACGTGTGAGGTGTGATTTGTGGTGAAAGTGAAGGATGTATTTATAGAAATTTCATAAATTTTGTTTTCATTAGAATTTAACAACGAATAAACATCGATATTTTTTGCTACCAACAAACGACAATTTATCTTTTAATTAACGACTATATTTTTGTTGTTAATTATTATGTACACCTATAATAAACGTTTTACACATACACGAGTTTTCGTCTCTGATTCGTTGTTAAACACTTGTTAAATATGTTGTTGGTAAATCGTTGTTATTTAACGAGTACATAACGAGTTTCGAAAAGACAGGCACCGCCTGTCACCCTTTTAATTTAAATTATGCCAACAAGCTAACCCTTTAATTTCATATCGCGCACAAGATGTCTAGGCATCCGCGCAAAGCTAATTTTTAATTTATGTTATTATACATGCAAGTAAATAGCCGTTAATTTTGTTATTTAAATTTTATAGAAAAGCTATGCTTTTTGAGTAATAAATAAATAATTGGATGCTCCTGAAGAGCTCCTAAATAATAATTAAACTTGGTTTGTTTGTTTAAGAACTTGTTTAACTTGTCCGGTTTTAAAAACTTAAGTTTCATTGAACTTGTTTGCTTTTGGTTTGTTTATTGAAGAACTTATGTTATCATTTCTGTTTGTGTAAGAATGTGGAACATGTTTATTTGAAATAGTTAAACTTAGCTCAGACAACTTGTTCAAATCCGAAACAAACATAACAAAAATAATGGGGAATATTGATAAAAATTAGGGATACTGACAGTAATCAGGAATACTGATAATAATGGGGAATACTGATAGTAATCGTGAATACTGATCATAATGGATAATACTGATAGTAATTAGGGATACTGATTATAATGGGGAATACTGATAAAGACAAAACAACAGAAAAAACGAGTCCTTAACAAAACCGTAGCTTAGGCAACTTGTTCAAATTCAAAACAAACATAACATCATAGAAAATGCACATAAGAGAACGGATTTTGAGCTCAAGACTGAGACTCTTTATCTCTTCAGCCATTTTGTCAACTTGCCTCCTCAGGTATAGGATTTTCTCTTCCACACCAAGCACCCAAGGTTGCCTGAAGTGAAGGCCATCATCCTGCATACATTATTAATCATTACTCTGTTAACAAGTAGCTCACAAAGGATCCACTTAGCTTGAACTTTGCGCAAGTGAAGTATCAGACACTTGGAAGCCAATCGCGGTCTCCGGAGTATTTCGGCACAGGGAGACATTGTCGACGATGCGTTCTCCACACGGACATTCTATTGAAATTTCGTTCTGCGCGTCCGCTACGTATCCTACCATATTAAAGTAGTGGTTTGCCTCCTGCATGGCTCTCTTCTCTTGTTTCTCCACCCACAGATCCATGTGAGAGAGAGGGAAGACCATTCGTAGAAAAGAGACGGAGAAGAAACAAAGAGAGAGAATAGATAGAGAAAGAAATAACAATGAAGAGAGAGATTCTCTCTTATCTAATTGAAAATGGCGACTGAAATTTTAGGCGCCAAAATTTTTTCAAATTCCCTCCTAAACTTTCCTTCTCAGTTAGACACAATATAGTAGTATTCCAAATGTTGGTCATAGTTCTACTTTTCTCGATTTCAGATTTTATTAGTATTACTTAGCCTTTCTAATTCTTGTGTATAGTTTTACTGATTATTTATGTGCTTCAACATATTATAGTGATTGTAAAATGTAAACATATGTTTGGAATCAAGTGTTTACAAAAATTTCGTGTTGTAAGCAGGGAATATGATACCATTGTTCTTATAAGTATAGGAAAACTTTGAGACAATATGATGTATGTTACTACACATTTCAAAATAAGTATATATACCTATTGCTATTGTATTTGAAAACAAAAAAAAATAAAATGTAAAACTAATTAAAAAAGGTTTGAGTACAAGTAATATTAATTCTGATTGAAATTAGCAACTTGTAAATCATAGTGTTACATAGTTTTACTTATATTACACAGAAGGTACATCATACATGTCTTACAAAATGAAAAAGGAATAAAGGTCATTCACCACTACAACCTCCGAATAACATCCAATAGAAACCCATGCTTCGCCTTTTATGCCGTTTGTTTTGAGTCCTTTTACGCCGTTCTCCAGCCGATGAAAACCTTTTACATTTTTTTTTCGTCCTGTACAATCCATTTAGAACTATCCGGCACTAAATAAATCGATATTTAATTAGGGAACGCCCATAACTCCATCCAATAATATTTTGAGCACAGATCGTATAGTTCTAACTGGATATTGCGACCCCTCTCCTCACCAGCATCATCACGATCCCTTCTGAAGTATATAGAAGCAGCAACTGCGTCCAGACAAGTATACTTTTCAATATCGAACACCCGACAACTGCAACTTTTTATATGAAATTCACAAAACTAATCTTCTCATCATTACCCACGATCTCGTACTCAAGGTCATAACTGCTTACGTCCCTCACTATTAAATTTTTTAGCAATAATGCATATATCGTGCAACGTGTTCTCTATGAAAGGCACCAACTTGTTAAAGTTTGATCCAGACACAGCATCCTTCCGATGTTCATTAAACTAATCTGAAAAGTTTTTGGATGATAGTGTCGAGCATTGGAATCAGGGAGTACTTCCTTGTGCCCTTGAAAACAGTGTTCATAGATTCCACGTTGTTGCTTGTGTCCAAATTGTATTTGCCACGTTCAAAATGACACCTTGCTCATTTTTCTTTCACGGTAGTTTCTTCTACATACTTGATCGCAGTTAGATATCTCCTCTTAAAAGACTCGTATGCGGAATTGAACTCAACTACCGCGTAGTGCCTACTGAGTTCCATGAATATCCATGCCATCGTGTCTTTGTTCACATTATAATTATGAGCTTTAACATTTTGGGATAAATTCCATAAATAGTGCCCATGGTGAGCTTGTGGAAACAATTTACCTATGGCGAATATGAGGCTTGAATTTCTGTCACTCATAAAAACTAATTCCGAAGAGTTTGGTATAACGCTTTTCAGCCTCTCAAAAAACCAAGTCCAACTAGCATTGTTCTCGCCATCTAAGACACCAAATGCTAAGGGGTAATGGTGACGATTAAGATCCTCAGCTGTGGCGAAAACTAGTGATCCTCCATATCCATTCTTCAAAAACGTCGCATCCACAATTATCACTTTTCTCATGCATCTAAACCCTTCAATGCAACTCCCAAAGCTATGAAGAGGTGCTTGAACTTCCCCTTCTCATCAAATATCGTATCTGATATTGTTCCCAGATGGACCACATCTAACATATACAAGTAGGAATGCAACATCTTGTAGCTATCTTCCGGAGTACCACGCAAACCAGATATAGCTTCATTCTTCCCTCTCAGAGTTGTCGAGTATGATATGTCTACACCCAATTTCCTCTTAACAAGATATTTGATAACTTTCGGTCTCCGAGTTTCCATTTGCCCTAGATATTCCTCATTCAACAAAGATGCAACCAACTGTGTCGAGCATCTCCTCTTGTTGTTGCTAGTACTATGACTTGGACGAGTGCAAGTGTGCACCTTCGTGTACGTTCTAATGGAGAATTTATTGGTGTTTGGAATTCTTGCAGCTCGTATACCCCATCGACAGTGTGGTTGTGAACATTTTACCACCCGTCCTGTAAGATCTGACTTTTTAATTACATAACCAAAGGATTTAACAAATTCTACTCTATCCACCAGCTCTGAAATATGGTTCCTACTTGGAAATTCTTGCCCCAAACTAAGACTTAAACCGTCTTCCCATTCATCTCTAAACTGACGAGGTTCTTCATAACTTGGTAGCTTAACGTACTGATCAACCATAGGCACCCTATACATACCAATCTCCATACATGTCTTTGTCTCCAAAGTAGTTTCCAAAGTCGTATCCATACAATCATCATCATTTACGTCCATCACCTCGTTTTGTTCTCTTCCTTGGTCGTTTTCTACATAAAGGGTTATGGAATTAGGTTCAATTTCATCATATTCGGACGCAACTCGTCGTAGTTCATACCGACTGAACTTTTGCCCGCTCTCGACAGTTGTTTGATATGTTTCGAATTAGATATGGCATCCACATGCAAAAGATTTCTACAGTTGTCTTTATTAATGGTTGTTAAATAAGCTAACATATCAGCATCATCGAGAATTTTTATCTCTTCCTCACATCTAAACACCAACATAATGTATCTCAATTCCAATTTCACATTCCTTTCATCTAACCCAAGCTTCAAATATTCCTAGCTTCAATCATTGACAAGCTTATCTCCTCCACTAATGCCTTCACAGTTAAACAACACATGCGTCTTTGGAATTTAAAATATATAGTCACGTGAGTGCGCATTGTATTCTGCCAAAACAAATGCAACAAAACTATTAAAATTATTCAAAGATATCACATTTTTACAAGTATTACAGTTATTCTCAGTTTCAATAGTTCTTTTACTTCTTCTATCGGAACCCCTCATATTTATTCGTTTTCGGTCTGAATCTACTACTTACTCACTCAAATTAAACTACTTAAAAGCAATTCCCACCTATTTCAAGTACTAATCGATCCAACAACAATGGAAAAACAAAAATGTCCAAATCAATAACTATCAATTCAAATATTAAAACCCTAAATCTATTTACTACCTAATGCAACTGCATAGAACAAAAGAACGAACCTGATTTCACCGCCAGCGACAAAATGTGGTCACGACGGAGTAGTGTTGACGGTGACAGTAATGAGATGATAATGAAGACAGCTGGTGGTCTCCTCTTTCATAGAAAATCAGCTCCACAATTTTTTTCGATGCTTCATTAATGATGAGGAAGTCGGATGGGTGGGAGATGAAATCTCATCGGGTTTCGTCGGCGAGCTGGAAGAAAAGAAAATTGATTTCTTTTTTTTAATTAAGTTCATTAAGGGCATGTTAGTATATTTCCCACCGCATTTGAATGAGAGGGATATAAGAGACTAGAGAGGGATATAAGGTATTTTGTTTTAAAAAATAAAGATATGAGAGAAATTGTCTCGAAGCCAATCTTTTCTGTTTTGATCTCAACGTGCTTGACTTAATTATTAGAAACAAAGCTTAAACTGATAATTGTTTCATCTAAAATAATATGAGATACATATATGAGAAGAAGATTTGGGGACTCATAAAATAATTTGGTCAAAATTTTGTCAAAGTTTTTCACCATTTAATGACCAAAAATATTTCAAAATTAATATATTAAATTTAATAACTGTAGTCGAAATTTGGTCAGAATGTTTTGAAAACTTTTTGACGAGTTATGACTAATTTAAATATTATATGTTATTTTTAAATTATGTTTGGTCATAAAATGGTCAGGTATATACGATTAATTATTGATTATGATAGTAAAAAATTTATACCGAAATTTTTATCAGCTTAAAATTTTGTCGGTAACTGTGTGGGAACTTAGTTTACAGAGACAAGTGGTTTGTGAAGATAACTTATAAATATTGATTTGGCTACTTATGTCACCAAAGTGTAATTATTTTTCGGTCACACTTGTTGAGAGAACTCCACAGTTAAGCGTGCTTGTGTGGAGTAACACTAGGATGGGTGACCTTTTAGGAAGTGAGTTTCTGGAATTGTGTGAGTGAGGACAAAACACGGGAAAAGATCATGTGGTGATTGCAAGGTTAGTAAATCATAACTTTAAAACCTCCTCGAGGTAGCGCCCCCGACCGTCGGACAAAGTGGACACGTGAGCGCGGAAAAAAGTGTCGGGGTACACGGGAGAGGCGGTCTTGAAGCGTTACAAATTGGTTAAATTTTTTTATAAACTTTCTGACCAAAACTTTGGTCAAAACTTTTATCAAAAATATATATGTTTTCTTTTAATGCACTTGTTTTAGACACGATGTTTAAGTTGTCATATTAAAATTTTAGTCCATTTCCCATTCAACGCAAACACATATTTGTTATAATCATCTTGATCCATAAGGCCACAATTAATTATACAAATATTGGTCAAAACAACATATTGTATTTTTTATTATGAAATCTTGTACATTAATTTTGAGCGGTGAATAACATGTTGTGAAATCGACTAGGGAATCTTGAATATACAAAGTTGATTTGCATAGCTTTTGGGGGAAAATTGTCAAATATAACCTAAAAAAAATATTTAAAAATAAAAGTAACCAAAAATATATTTTTTAGACAAAATTAACTTTTAGGGCTACAAAAATTACATCAAGACCCTTGTGACCAAAAAAAAGAAGAAGGGACAATTATCATAATACCCTCTAGAAGTCTGAAATGGAATTAATCGACTTCATTTACAGACTTCTAAAGAAGTCTGCATCTGTAATTAAATCTTTTTTTTAAATTAAAAAATTTGAAAAAATAAATTGAGTAAAAATTTATATCCATAAATTAAATCTTATCTATTACAAGGTATATAAATAAAAATTTCATAAATTAGGTCAAATTAAAGCAACTAATATAAATTAGGTTAGAAACAACACATGCATTCGATGCAGACTTCTAATTAAACATTGTTTTTAAATTTGCATATGTAATTAAACATTGTTTTTAAATTTAAAAAAATAGAAAAAATAATTTGAGTAAAAATGTATATATCCATAAATTAAATCTTATCAATTACAAGATATATAAATTAAAATTTCATAAAATTAAGTCAATTTAAAGCAACTAAGATCAATTAGGTTAGAGTTTAGAGTTTAGGGTTTGGAGAAACAAATGTGCATGGTTTGTTGTAGAGAGTTTTGGTCTAAACTTTAAAGGTTGAATTTAGAACTCAAAATTTGTTAGTTATAAATGTTAAATTAGAAACAAATTTAATTACGAATATAACAAACATTGACAAATTAATTTTGATTAAGGATTCGATTAAAAATTATAAATTTTCGAGTTTTTAATTTTAAAGACTTTACAAAGAAGTCTACTAAGTAGACTTATTTTGGAGTCTACTAAGTAGACTTCTTTTGAAGTCTGCAGTTACAAATTTCATTTTCCCGCTCAAAATTTTGGGAAAAATTACTTTCCCGCCGAATTTCCCGCTTAAAATTTATTTTTCCGCTCGATGTCAGACTTCAGTTGAAGTCTACTTAGGTTTCCGATGCAGACTAAAATATATCCATAAATAATGTATATCCATAAATTAAATCTTATCAATTACAAGGTATATAAATTAAAAATTTATAAAATTAAGTCAAACTAAAGCAACTAATTCATAAAGAAGTTTGTTAAGTAGACTTCAGGAGAAGTCTGCATATCCATTTTCCTGCCCAAATATTGGTAAACTTTATTTTCCCACCAAAAAAAAAATTAATTTCCCGCTCAAACTTAGGATTCCCGCTCGTTTCAGACTTCTCTAGAAGTCTACTTATATTTAAGAAAACCCTAATTGAACACATATATAAGTAATTTTTAGGGTTTCACTTACTAAAAAAACATCTTTTTAAACATTTTTCTCTCCATCCTCCTCCTCCCTTGCTCCTCCTCCTCCACCGTCGCCTCCGCCGCCACCGTCGTCGCCGCCACCACCACCGTGAGCTCTTCCTTCATCCTTCAATCATTTCCCATCTATCATTTTCTCCTTTCTACCTTATTTGTTGATTGTTCATGTATTAATCTCTTTTCCACATATTTCATCTTTGATTTTTTTTTTCATTCTTTTGTAGTTTTGGAACTTTTCCTACAAGTGAATTATTGTTCATCTTTCATTTACAAAAATATATATATAATGGAAGCTATTTGAGACTTTGATGTGTCTTGATCTTTATTTTGCGAAACAGAATGGGAAGAGACAACTACTCTCAACCTATAAGCGGATCTAGCACGAGCAATAGTTCCGTGAGTACCATTTGTCGCCGTTGATCTGAAACAACTTATGGATTCCCCAAGCACTATAGACTTCTATAGCAGACTTCTTCAGCAGACTTCTATAGCAGACTTCTTCAGCAAACTTTTACAGCAGACTACTATAGTAGACTTCTACAGCAGACTACTACTGTAGTCAATGGCTACTGAACAAATAAGACATTGAAAAATTCTCGCGCACATTGCCAAAATGTATAGTCCGCAACGGAGCAAACCATATGACTGAAGAAGAGGAGCCTCTTATTCGGTTTTTTCAATTGATGGTGGAGAATCTCTTAAACCCACCAATGTAATTTGTATATGCAATAGTGATGATAAATGTGTAAGGAAAGTACAAATTTTAAATGAGTCTCTAAATTTTGAAGAATGGTAAGATCATTGTAAATGAGAGATGTGTTTAATGTGAAAGGATGTTAAGAACAATTTGTTGCATTTACCTATTAAAGGAACTCTTGTAATTAGTAACCATATCAAGTAAGCTTGAAAGGAATATGACTTAAGCTTATGAAGGAATATGACTTAACTTATATAGTATAGTTTCATCATGTGAATAATTGAACTAAAATGTCTTTAATTTAAGAGTTTGCCAAATTTTGATACAAAAAAAACAAAAACTCTTATGAAAAAATGGTATACATAGACAAGTGAACTATTCTTTGCAAGAATTATTCTTAAAGCAGATTTCGGATAAAGTCTACTTCAAAACCACGAAGTAGATTTCAGGTGAAAAATCATCAAAATAACTAGTCTAAAATGAAAATACATACTTCAATAAATGATAAAACAAAATTTTCTAATTGATACATAAGCAAAAACAATAACTAACACACATGAAAGAACAAGAAAATCCAAAACAAAATGTTATTATGCACAAGCTAAAAACACATTTTCAAAAATTATTCCTAAAGTAGACTTCTTTTGAAGTGTGCTCCTTAAAAGCCAAGTAGACTTCTTATGAAGTCTACTCCAAAAATACATAGTAGACTTCTTTTGAAGTCTAAAAATAAACTTCTTTTGAATTCTACTCCCAGTAGACTTCAACGGAAGTCTAAAAGTAGACTTCATTTAGGTTAGTTATGTAATTCCAATTTATTTTTAGTAGAATTCAGGTGAAGTCTGCTAGAAAAAGAGGTTAGTTTTGTAGTTGACAAAAATATTGACTTTTTGAGTAAACTTCACTAGAAGTCTACTTAGGTTATTTTTGTGGTTGACCAAAATCACAAAATCTTGACTTTTTTTAGTAGACTTCTCCGAGAAATCTGCAAAGTGAGTAGACTACAAAAGAAGTCTACTCACTTTCCAAACTTCTCAGAGAAGTCTGCGCATGTTAGTTTTTTATTTGACCAAAACATTGAATTTTAGAGTAGTCTTCTATAGAAGTCTGCGTCAGAGTAGTAGAAGTCTGCTACATGAGGATTTTCGAGAAGTCTGAAGGAAGGTTGACTTCCTCTGGATAGTAGACTTCTTTTGTAGTCTACTACTCTTACGCAGACTTCTATAGAAGTCTACTCACTTTTCGAAATATACGCAGACTTCTTTTGAAGTCTGCTATAAAAAGTCAATATGTTGTGATTTTTGCCAAATACAAAACTAACCCGCGCAGACTTCTTTTGAAGTCTGCTCTAGCAAGTCAATCTTTGGTCAACTACAAAACTAACCTCACTTTTATGCAGACTTCACCTGAAGTCTACTTAAAAAAATCAAATATTTTGGTCAACTACAAAACTAACTTGCCTTCTTAGAATAGACTTCTTTTGAAGTCTGCAATTATTTTTTGTTTTCAAAGAAATGAGTAGACTTCCTGAGAAGTCTACTCAAATAATTTTCAAATAAAAATCTAATATCTGCATTGACTAGTAGACTTCCAGAGAAGTCTACTATGGCTGCAAACTTCACTAGAAGTCTACAGAATGCAGATATGAAATTTAAAAAAATTAAGCTTAGGAGTTTACCTTGATTGGATTTTAGTTGCCTCTTAGCTACTCTAAGTGCCCAGAACCGAAACCAAAGTGATTTGAGTTGTTATGTGTTCTAGAATCGACGAAATTGTGAGATCGAAATTGAGGTTTTGAAAAATCTAATTTTTTTGAGTTTTTTAGTTTGAATATGAGAAAATATGAAGTTTTGATACTAATGTTGTTGTTTTAGAGCTCAGAAATTGCATTAAATGAAGCATTCAAAGCTTCAATTTTGATTGTTAATGGTGGTTGACAAGATGGAAGAAAATGATATTATTGTAATTTTGTGAAATTATTGTGGATATTTTAATATTTTTAAATTTCGAGCAGACTTCAAAAGAAGTCTGCGTAATGGCAATTTTGATTAATATGAAAAATGAGGAAGGGTAGAATTTGATATTTTTAAAAAAGAGGAGAGAGAAGATTAGTATTGTAGCTGACTCCAATAGTTGAGTCACTTCTACAAATACCTTTAGTTTTTGAGCAGAGATGACACACGTACATAAAGACACATAAAGACTGATAAAACAAATTTTCCGTTGTTTTTTCTTTCTTTTTTCATTATTAAGCATCTTCAAATCTTGTGTTGGTTTCTCTGTATTTCTTTAACAAGAAAGCCATGTACTTTTTTTTTGTTCAACAGCCATGTACTTATTATCGTCGAGCCTTATTAAAGTATCACATGAGTACTTTTGTATTTATTAAATTCTTACTATCAAATAAATTCTATATCTTTTTCTTATTCGATGGTTTCATGGAGAGATGTAATGCAGATTCTAAGTTGCATAAAAGTTCATTTAGATCCGCAACAAATCGGTTCACATCATGCTGTCCCATTGGTCCGTCAAGAAGACAAATTCAAAAATTATCAATAATCTATTTTCTTTATTTTTTGAGTCTTATTCGAACTCTCTTTAAATTGAATTAATCTTCATTACATGTGCGCCTGTTAGGTTCGTCTTCCATTTTCCAGTTTCGGAAACTATCTTGTTCTGTTTGTTTTGTAGTCCTCTCTCTATTTTTAGTCTTGTATCACGATTTTAGAGGTCCTATTGTAGGGCTTGCTTGTAGAGAATTGTGTATTCCACTACCTTTGTTTTAGAGATAGGTTTTATCTACGGCTTTGTATCCCGTTTACGTTTTGCTATTATCAACTTTTGTATATGATCAAGTTGATCATGAGATGACAAAAAAATAACCCCCTAAAGAAAAACAATATCAATAAATTTTTAATCTGCTGTCTTCCTTTCACGAGTTTCACCTTTTATCAGAAGAGTCGGATCGCAGAAAAATAAAATTTGGTCTTTTGTTATACTACCGAAAAAATTTGACCCTTTTATTATACTACAGAAAAAATTTGACTTTTTTATAAAAAGATTTTGTAACACTCGAATCGTAGACCGAGGTTAACTTTTCTGGTACAGCCAAAACCACTTTTAAACCACCAATATGAACTTTAATCGTCACTTCTAACTTCTCTAACCTGATAAAATACCAAAAAAGGGAGAAAAAGGGGTGAGTGACTTTCTAGCACAAGCTACTTAGTGAGAATGCAACTAACTCTATGTTGATGAAACGGTGGCTCAGCTCCAGAAGTCTAAACCTAAACCCAAAGCCCCAATCAATAGTACCTGTCATACCGCACAAGCAAACTACTACCATGCCTAAATCCATAATCGAATTCATCATTCACATAATTCTACCAGAACCTAGAGACCATCACCAATCAGGTCCCTAGTCTCAGGAGTGAAGAGATAGGGCCACCTACCCTCAACACTCTGAGCTCAGTGACAGGTACCCTCTCCGCCCTGAGTCTGGATTCCCTGTCGGCTCAGGCTCGTCAGCCTTCATACCAATCTACACAAACCCGAGTTGGCCGCCCAATCTCTGAACCGTTTTGTTGACCAAGGGAGTTTGAGTCTTATTGTACTTGTCCCTGACATTTTGGTCTTAGCACTCAACCACCGCATCCGCCATAAGTCACAAGCGCTATCATACTGGCACCTCTATTAGCCCTGAGCCTATAGCCATTGCGCATCACACCACAAACTAGATGTGCGAGCATCTAACAGAGAACACCTTACTCATTTAACATGCAACTCATCTCTTCTGTAATTCTCAAGCAATGTCAGATTAACCTAGTTTTGAATTAATTAACATTTTTATGTGGTCACGTAAATATGTCATAACATTTATCTATGAAAAAACATGTCAACTTAGCCACTAATTAACACAATGACACTCTAGGGATATAGTCAATATGACATAACAATACATAAAATAAGCAAAATATTCGCATCAAGATTTATAGCTTGATAATGCTTCGGTTTAACCCTAGACTATCGCAACCAAACAAGAATCTAAACTCAATGAGGATTAGGTACATCTTCACCTTAGCCTACAGTCTCTAGAAGATGAAGGAACTAGCAAAATGGATTCATGAGGCAAGATGGGTCCTACTAGGGCTAAAGAAATAATCACGACTTCACCTTCACGCACGGCGACGACGACGTCTCCATTCGACGGTGGCTCCTCCTCCTGCGGCGACGGTGACTCTTTCCACCTTCTCGTGCCGCGGGAGCTTCTTCTCCCGTTTCTCGGAGGCCCGAGGCTCTTTCTCTCTGTATCAATTATCTACCCAGGCATACTTTCCTTTTCTTTCTTTCTCTCTTTCTTACTTGCCAATTCCCTTTTCTTTTCTTTCTCATTTTTGAAAATTCCAGAAATAATGAAGGGTTTTGGTTTTCTTGGGGGGTTTTGGCTTTCTTGGGGTTTCTAAGGCTAGGGTGGAGGTCTATGTATAGGGAAGGAATTAGGGTTATGTTCCTTCTCTTAAACAATGTGAGACAAAGTTATTAAAAAGATGGAGTGGGCTTTTCAGTTTTTCAGCCTAGATAGTAAACATTTTAAATTGGACCGGGTTTACGGGCCAGGATGTAACAATTCTTCTCTCCTTAAAAAGAATTCATCCCAAATTGTAAGTGGTAGGAATCAGTGCAAGTCCTTGATCATATTGTAGTCCAACGGGTGTTTGTTTCTATCCTTATGAACAATTGGGATGTCCAGTGTTCTAACTACAACTCTTTCCGCACCTTGGTCGAAATCTCATACCTTTGAGTAGTTCAAACTTTAGAAATGGGCTTCTTCTCATTCACAAGGTCCGTCCTCAACACCTTCTAAGAAACATACCACATGGGTTGACCTCATTGTCTCACCACAGTTCTATGGAAAACTGTTCAATGCCCCACCATCTCAACATCTCTATTACTATTTCATGCTTGAACTATCGCGTTATGCAGAAGGGTCCTATGACTGCATATTTCAACTTCTTTGTGTGGCTCTGTTCACACCATCCTTCTTCACCATCCATCCTTGGGTTCCCATCCCCGATACCTAAGTCAGGTAGAGCTACTACCAGTTCTTCGTCATCCATATTATCTCCTAGTGGAGTTCCTGACATACCCAACCTCTTAATTCGACATTCTTCTGATCCTGAAATGCTTTGGTCATGTCCTTTTAGCTCAAAGTTTCACCTAATTTGTCCTTGCTTAGCTTCTACTACTTGACCCATCCAAAGTTATTCCTACTAACTCTTTGATGAACTCTGCTCTGATGCTCCCTTGTTTCACACGCTTCTGTTGTGCACTCTGATAACATAACGTGATCCTTACATTTCTACTTTCATCTTAACTGGTCTTCTAGACTACAAGCTCTTCTAGTACAGAACAACATAAAGCTTCCCTTTCACTGCATAGGTCGTCTACATCCCTTGCCCGCCTAGCAAGCTACAAAACCGAAAATTTAGTTGGCTACGACTTCAGCTCTGGGAATCCCATCTTGCAACGGAAGTGGCTCTACGGAGAAGAACTATGGTACTGCTACGGCGGTGGACTTCCTACTTTCGCATACTAAGTTTTTGGCTTGAAGGCAACTACAATATCTTCATACCGGAATAGTCCTCCTATGATCATTTTTACAACAATCAAACAAGAACATGTACAACCGATCTTGGAAACCGGAACAAGTCTACAGACATCACATACATGCACTAGACATGATTCTTGGTCGAATTCCTAATTACATGTGCATTGCCGATTCCAACTCAATACCTCTTTTCCTTGAGCTTGGGTTGCCACCAAGGAAAAGAAAAGAACAACACCACGCTTCAGATCCTATGAAGATTCCTAAATTCGATTACTCATCTCTACAAAAGGATCCTACACATCTCTTAAAAAATTCTAGAACAACGACACGTCTCTTATAGGGTAAGATACACGTCCTTCATAACTCCCGTACACAGTACGTCTCTGTCTACTCCGTCACAATGGTTTCTAACGATTTGGAAAGCCTACGTCTTTAGCTCAAGAAAGTTCAGTCAGATGAGAAAACGTTCCACGAAGAAGAACTACAATGGCGACTATACAGGGCTGCTGACGGCGAAGATGACTGACCCTGAACCTCAAATAAGGAGTTTATGGCTGGAGAACAGCTACAACGCTTCCGTCTTAGGATAGGTCTCAGCGACTAACCAAGTAACAATCAAACAAGAACATGCAAAGTCAATCAGGGATTGGAACCAAGGCGAAAATTACTTGCAGACACGTCCAAGTGATGAGTCCTTGGTCGAGTGTCTATGAACGTGTGTCCGACCATTTTCGACTCCTGACCTTACAGACTAAAGCTTAAAACGCATACTAAGGGAAAGAGGAAGATAACTCGGCCCAAATTTATGAACATGGATAACTCAAAACTCAAATCCATTGAATCAAATAAAACTAGGAGAACTGCTCCTTTATTCCATGTCTCAACATCTAAAGAAAACCCAGGTGCTAAACTCATCAACTTTTCAAAGCATCAATCATACAAGCAATAAATAAAAAAGATAAGTAAATCCCAAATCATAAATCATAAATCCTGCACCCTAACTTCTGGAGCTCTTTCCTAGATCTGACTCAAATCAGACTCAGAAATGTCGCTTCCAGGGCCGTCGTTTGGGGGCTGTTGGCGCTTCTTATGGATAATCCTCATTATCTTCCTTGGGGTTTGTCTCAAGTTCGTTACCTGGCTCTAGAGACATGGGTTGGTGTATGGTGTTTTTTTTGAGTTGAATTCCTTGTCGTCAGTGCCGCACTTCGGAACCCGAAAGAAATTCTAAAGACAGAAGTTCTATCAAATTCTAAGTTGATGTTTGGAATCACATTTGGCAAACAGTCATATTTTTTGGTGCACCAGAAAAAGAAAAAGAAAGATCTTTTAGAAAACAAAGTTTTGATTTTTGAAAAACTATGGCCTTCCGGGTCAGAACTGGAGTATCCTTTAACCTAGGCTCTGATACCAAAATTGTAACACTGGACTTAGTAGACCGAGGTTAACATTTTTAGTACATCCAAAATCGTTTTTAAACCACCAATATGAACTTTAGTTGTCACTTCTAGCTTCTCTAACCTGATAAAATACCAAAAAAGAAAAAGGGAGAAAAAGAGGGGTAAGTGACTTTACGACACAAGCCACTCAATATGAATGCAACTAACTCCATGTTGCTTAAATGCCGGCTCAGCTCCAGAAGTCTAAACCTAAACCCAAAACTCTAAACAATAGTACATAGTGTACCGCACAAGCAAACTACTATAATGTCTCAATCCATAATCAAATTCATCATTCACAATCACAATTACATAACATTCACAAAATCCTACAAGAACCTGGAGACCATCACCACTCAGGTTCCTAGATTCGGGAGTGAAGACACAAGGACACCTACCCTCCGGGCTCGGCGATAGGTACCCTCTCCGCCCCGAGTCTGGATTGCCCCTCGGCTCAGGCTCGTCAACCTTAATACCAATCTACATAAACCTTATTCAACCGACCAATCTCTGCATCGTTCTGCTGACCAAGGGAGACAGGATCCTAGTGTACTCGTCCCTGAAATCTTGGTCCGAGCACTCAATGATAGCTCAGGTTTTCGCCCATGAAAACCCTGCAAGCGTACAAATGTGTAAGTTGTAGTGAGAAACCCTAAACCCAACTAAAGATCTATTCAGTCACAATCAATGAACAATCACAACAGAAATCAAGAGAGAACACGATGTAATTGCAATAGAAAGAGTAAAAGGGTTTGGATTCGTCTCCCTTAGGTTACAAAGCTCTCTCTTATGTCAAAATCTCAAAAAAACAACATTATGAAAAGTCTAACATGAGTTTAGGGTTTAGACACGTAATTTGGTTCTCGAAAAATCGGTTTAGTTCTCTAAACTTTGTCTTCGAATCATGACAAGGATCTATCGTTCCTGGACAGGGATCAATCAATCCCTGTCATTCTGCCATGATGTTTCATCTCTTCAAAAACGCTTCCTTATAATGCTTTAAATTCGTCCAAAATATGATCTTTCCACACAATCTAGCTCATTATCTGTTAAAATACTGAAGAACACAAAACCGCTCCAAAGAGAATCAAATACATACTAAAATACCATATATCTCGACTAAAACCGCAGTAAAAACCTATAAAATGCTAATACATCAAATCCCCCAGACTTGAATATTTGCTTATCCTTAAGTAAAGGAAACGAAGATTAAGTCTACGGGAAAAGAAATGTGAAAAAAAATGGACCTCATGCTATCAATGGACCTTACTCTGCACTACTTTCACTAACAACTTAGACTCAGGATAGTTAGAACATTCTCGCCAAGAATCTCTACATGACCTCCCAAGCCCATCCGTACTACAAACTTTGAACCTACAAGCTTAGCATTCATGTTAATAACTCTCTACATTCATTCAAATAAGTCTGAGATTTTTTCACCGAAGTACTCGTAATCAGGAATTAGGGCTAGGTAAACAATGGCTTTTAGAGGTGAGGCTTAAAGTGTTTTGGGGTATCAAATCTGCGCCAGGATGTAAAACATTATGCAAAATCGCAGGAGAGACAGAGTATATTGATATCCATGTCCCCTAACTACCCAAGTACAACCACCAAGCAAAAGTAAATCAAATATGTGCATTTAAACAACAAAATAACATGTAAATGCTAATTTCTCAATTAGATATAAAGAAAAAAATGAACTTTTCGTTTTTTAATTTTTAAAATTTTTTATTTATGTACACAAAAATCTGGTAGAAATTTGCAATACAGTGACGTTTTTAATCTTAGAACACCCATATAACATGAAGAAATGCAGCACATCCATCTAAACCTCTAAAACGCCCAACACTGAGAAATCAGACACTCAGGACCGTATCTAAACTACCTAAATTTTTTAATCCTACCTAAGTAACTAGAAGGATTGTATCTATCCTATTCTCTCCATTTTTTAACACATGTGTGCATATAAAATCAAAGAGAAATGCATGGAGATTCAATGAGATAGGATTAAGGTGTGTTGACGGACTAAAAATAAGTCTGGTCACTCAGGATTACCGAAAAGAGTGATAGAAGAATAGGAATGTAATCCTGAATGATGGGTTTGATTTCCTGATTTCAATTTCCTAGATCAAAGAAATTAAGTTCATTAGTAGGCTAGATAAATCGAGTTAAAAACATTTCAGACAAAAGCCTGAGTTCTAGAGATTTTGGTGGGAGTTTGGTCATGAGGTATTATGGTTTGCCTGCGCTAAAAGCTCAAGTGAAATGGTCAATGAGAATTAAAAATGAAGTACAATGCACAAAGATAATAGTCTAAAATTATCATAAAGCATAAATAATCTATAAGGACTAACTCAATAAAACATAAAAATGACTCAAAAAACACACTAAAAGAAAAAGAAAAAGCATAAGTAACCTCCCCTTGACTTATCTCACACCGTCTCGGTGTGAAACAAATCCAAGGAAAGGGTAAGTAGCAAACAAAAAAAAATAAAAAAAAGAAAATAAAACCAAAAGAAAAGAAAGTCTACTGAGCTGCTCGGGAAGTGCTAGACATGGCTTCTGGTCTGGATCTGGGACGCATGTCTTAATCTCCACTTGGAGCGCTCCACTCTCCGTCTAGCCTCCTCTCGCGCGATAGCCTCGCATGTCTCTTGTGTCTCCTCCTCGTCCGTCTACTAACTCTCCGTCTCCTCATCGTCGTCATCATTTGCAACAACTGCAGGTACTGGTGGCGCTCTGCGCCTGATAGCATCCTCTAGAATAGACCTGCGAGGAGAACAAGAAAGTAATCTCCCTATCCTGGAGAGTCCCCTTGCGAAACGCAGCATGAGGGAAATCATCCTTTGATGGCTATGCACTGTCCAAGCTATGAACTCCGCAGCTGAAGCAGCATGTTGCGGTGGCAGGTCGAGCTCATAAGCATTGAAATCCTCCGGAAATAGCTCCGTGATCTCAGGATCCGTAGGTGCAGCAGGTTAAGGCATATGCACCTCATAATCATCATCATCATCATGGTCCCCAGCAGGACCTGAGGAACCCTTCTTAAAAGAATGGGGACAGGGGCAGAGACGCTCTGCAGATGGTAGAAACTCAACTCCCAGTGAATTATAAAGAGATGTCAGATCCGGGCATGGCAGCTCAATGTACAAAGACCTCCATTGGCGATCCTGGAAGTGGTAGATAAAAGGTCTCGAGTCATCAATGAACTGCTTCCAAGGGGAAGCGATGATGGTGCAATCAGGGAGATGCTTCCCATCGAGGAAAGCATAGCAAGGTCTCTAGTCGTGATAGATCTTCACTTGCTTGGGGAGCTAGAACTCGAACGTATGGTGACCAGTGAAGTCAAACTTCACAAAGCGCAAAAGATGAGTGAAAAGAGCACCAACATCAAAAGACTTCTTCTCAAAGCAACCACCTTGAAGAAATCAAACATTTTAGCAACTATTGCGGCCATGTTCAGATCTGTGGCCGCCACATAATGGATCTGAGCTCCCAAACCCCAAGTGTGTCTAACGCCAATGAACAGAAGACCCAACTCGTCGTTGGTAATAGCAGCCTGAATAGACTTGGCGTAGATATGAGAGCTAAGCACCTTGGCTGTGAGTCGAAGAACATGACTGCAAATACGAGACTTCTTTGCACTCCGAGAGACAAATTGCCCAGCAGCAATATAGCTCCAAAACTCGTTGGACCTTGGCAAAGTTGGTAAATATGTACCTCGGCTCTGTGCAAAACCAAATGCTCAGGCCAAATCCATGAGAGAAATAGAGTGAAACTGACCCTGCGCAATGAAGGAGAATATGCCTTGGTCTGCTATAGGGTTGTCCAAATCCTGATAGACGAGGCAAGCGGATGCCAAGAACTCTAGGCAAAGCTCGGGGTGGACATCCTCTTGAAGCTCCAGTAAGCCTCGGAGTCCCATACTCTGAAAGAGATCGAAGAAGTCCTGTTGAATACCCAATGTCTCCAGGAGATCGTCGTCAATGACTCGAGTCATTGGGAATGTGATATGTCTTAATTCTTGCAGGAACTGCGAGTTGTGCTTGTCCCATTCCTTAGTAACAGGATGGTTTGCGGGATGTGTGAGATTGCTCCATCAAAACTGCTCATGTAGATTGGAGCTAGACCGCTTCCTCGTCTTGGGGACCTCTCCAATTTTGCTTCCACCCATATCCTACAAAAACGAACACTTGGAAACCAAATTAATATCTGAATCAAAACGCTACAAACACAAAATTATTCGCTCTATTTCAAAGAGCAATGTTCTTGTTGAAATCAAACTCATAGATATCAAGAGAATGCATCAAAATAGTTCACATAGCAAGAACATCATCAATATATCAAATTTTCATTTTGCATTCAAAGTCCAAGTAAAACTAAGAAAATTCATTGTAACGAATCATCAAAACATGTAGAAATCATTCATAGAGATGCCAAAAAGAATAATATCACCAATAAACAAAGCAAATCATGAAGAACATGCATCCTAGCAAACTTCTGGCATCCGAAATGCGAAATCAAAAAATCACCAAATTCAACTCTTTAATCGCTAAATTCAGGTGCAGTCCTACTTCTAAACATCATAGAACTTGTATATAGCATTATTCAAGAACCAAACATCGATTAAAAGTCAAGAAAAAAAAGTTCCCAAAATCACACTAAAAAGTGATGAAAATTAAAGATGAGATTGCGAACACATACCTTCAAATTATCGAAAATTGATCGGATAGAATGAAAGAAGGCGAAAAACTAATGAGTTTATGCTAAAAAAATCACTCAGATCCGTGACGTTTCGAGCAAAACCGAGATTTGGGTGATTTTGTTTTGTTTTGAAGAAAAGAGGAAGAATGAAGAAACTTACCTGATGTCGCGATAATAAGTTATGCTTTCGTGTCAAGGATCGATCGATCCTTGTTCTTCGGTTCGTGTGTGCAAATATGGCATCGATCCTTGTCCTTCTGTTTTGATACCTAAATTTGCCAGAGATTGATCGATCCTGGTGCAGGGATCGATCAATCCTTGTTCTTCTGCCTGGGCACCTGTTTCTGCAATTTAAAGCCAAAAACACAAATAAAATCAAAAGCACCAAAAACCAAAAACACAAAAACGAAAAACACTACAAATCTAGCTAAATGAAAACAAAAACTACCTAGTGGGTTACCTCCCACTCAGCGCTTGTTTAAAGTCTCGAGCTTGACTGTAATGTGATCAAACAATAGGTGGATCCGTTAAAGGAATTCACATTCCTTCTTTGGATGGTGCGTCTGCAATGTATGGCTTTGGTCTTTGGCCATTCATAGTGAATCTTCGCTCGTTTTCTTCAAGAACGACAACTCCATATGGTTCAACCTCAACAATCAAGAATGGTCCCGACCAATGTGATTTGAGCTTTCCTGGAAACAATCGCAAATGTGAGTTAAATAAGAGTACATGATCTCCTGCGGTGAAATGGCGTCCAATGATCCGTCTATCATGGAACACTCTTTCCGTTCCTTGTAGATTCTTGTGTTCTCATAAGCATTCAAGCGTCTCTCCTCGAGTTCATTAATCTGAATCCTTCGCTTCTCAACTGCAGGCTTAATGTTGAAATTCATCAACTTCGTAGCCCATAGTCCGATGTACTCTAACTCAACGGTCAAATGATAAGACTTCCCATAGACTAAATGGTATGGAGTTGTGCCTAAGAGAGTCTTGAACGCAGTACGGTATGCCCATAGAGCTTCGCAACCCAATCTTCCTGCGTCTTGCCAACTGTCTTCTCCAGAATTCCCTTAATTTCCCTGTTGGAAATCTCAACTTGAAATCTCAACCCAAAGTTTGAATGTAACATAAAATTACAAGTTGAAATGTAACCCAGAAAAAGATGAATCAAAGTTGCCCGAAAACACTTGGCTAAAAACTTCAAAATCTTGTTTTCC